>JANLBV010000049.1:0-127744 GCA_029849275.1 Papilio elwesi
TAGTTGGTCGAGTGATTGGTCGAGTAGATGGTCGAGTAGTTGGTCGAGTAGTTGTTCGAGTGATTGGTCGAGTGGTCGGTCGAGTGGTCGGTCGAGTAGTTGGTCGAGTGATTGGTCGAGTGATTGGTCTAGTAGTCGGTCGAGTGGTCGGTCGAGTGGTCGGTCGAGTAGTTGGTTGAGTAGTTGGTCGAGTAGTTGGTCGAGTAGTTGGTCGAGTGATTGGTCGAGTAGTCGGTCGAGTGGTCGGTCGAGTAGTTGGTCGAGTAGTTGGTCGAGTAGTTGGTCGAGTAGTTGGTCGAGTAGTTGGTCGAGTAGATGGTCGAGTAGTTGGTCGAGTAGTTGGTCGAGTAGTTGGTCGAGTAGTTGGTCGAGTTGTTGGTCGAGCGATTGGTCGAGTAGTTGGTCGAGTGATTGATCGAGTAGTTGGTCAAGTAGTTGGTCGAGTAATTGGTCGAGTAGTTGGTCGAGTAGTTGTTCGAGTAGTTGGTCGAGTGATTGGTCGAGTAGTTGGTCGAGTAGTTGTTCGAGTGATTGGTCGAGTGGTCGGTCGAGTAGTTGGTCGAGTAGTTGGTCGAGTAGTTGGTTGAGTAGTTGGTCAAGTAGTTGGTCGAGTGATTGGTCGAGTAGTTGGTCGAGTAGTTGGTTGAGTAGTTGGTCGAGTAGTTGGTCGAGTAGATGGTCGAGTGGTCGGTCGAGTAGTTGGTCGAGTAGTTGGTCAAGTAGTTGGTCGAGTAGTTGGTCGAGTAGTTGGTCGAGTAGTTGGTCGAGTGATTGGTCGAGTAGTTGGTCGAGTAGTTGGTCGAGTAGTTGTTCGAGTGATTGGTCGAGTGGTCGGTCGAGTAGTTGGTCGAGTAGTTGGTCGAGTATTTGGTCGAGTAGTTGGTCGAGTAGTTGGTCGAGGGATTGGTCGAGTAGTTGGTCGAGTAGTTGGTTGAGTAGTTGGTCGAGTAGTTGGTCGAGTAGTTGGTCGAGTGATTGGTCGAGTAGTCGGTCGAGTGGTCGGTCGAGTAGTTGGTCGAGTAGTTGGTCGAGTAGTTGGTCGAGTAGATGGTCGAGTAGTTGGTCGAGTAGTTGGTCGAGTAGTTGGTCGAGTGATTGGTCGAGTAGTTGGTCGAGTAGTTGGTCGAGTAGTTGTTCGAGTGATTGGTCGAGTGGTCGGTCGAGTGGTCGGTCGAGTAGTTGGTCGAGTAGCTGGTCGAGTAGTTGGTCGAGTGATTGCTCCAGTAGTTGGTCGAGTAGTTGATCGAGTGATTGGTCGAGTAGTTGGTCTAGTAGTTGGTCGAGTAGTTGGTCGAGTAGTTGGACGAGTAGTTGGTCGAGTAGTTGGTCGAGTAGTTGGTCGAGTGATTGGTCGAGTAGTTGGTTGAGTAATTAGTCGAGTAGTTGGTCAAGTAGTTGGTCGAGTAGATGGTCGAGTAGTTGGTCGAGTAGTTGGTCGAGTGATTGGTCGAGTGGTCGGTCGAGTGGTCGGTCGAGTGGTTGGTCGAGTAGTTCGTCGAGTAGCTGGTCGAAAAGTTGGTCGAGTGATTGCTCCAGTAGTTGGTCGAGTAGTTGATCGAGTAGTTGGTTGAGTAGTTGGTCAAGTAGTTGGTCGAGTGATTGGTCGAGTAGTTGGTCGACTAGTTGGTTGAGTAGTTGGTCGAGTAGTTGGTCGAGTAGTTGGTCGAGTGATTGGTCGAGTAGATGGTCGAGTGGTCGGTCGAGTAGTTGGTCGAGTAGTTGGTCGAGTAGTTGGTCGAGTAGATGGTCGAGTAGTTGGTGGAGTGGTTGGTCGAGTAGTTGGTTGAGTAGTTGGTCGAGTGATTGGTCGAGTGGTCGGTCGAGTGGACGGTCTAGAAGTTGGTCGAGTAGTTGGTCGAGTGATTGGTCGAGTAGTTGGTCGAGTGGTTGGTCGAGTAGTTGGTCGAGTAGTTGGTTGAGTAGTTGGTCTAGTGATTGGTCGAGTAGTCGATCGAGTGGTCGGTCGAGTAGTTGTTTGTGTAGTTGGTCGAGTGATTGGTCGAGTAGTCGGTCGAGTGGTCGGTCGAGTAGTTGGTCGAGTAGTTGGTCGAGTAGTTGGTCGAGTAGATGGTCGAGTAGTTGGTCGAGTAGTTGGTCGAGTAGTTGGTCGAGTGATTGGTCGAGTAGATGGTCGAGTAGTTGGTCGAGTAGTTGTTCGAGTGATTGGTCGAGTGGTCGGTCGAGTGGTCGGTCGAGTAGTTGGTCGAGTGATTGGTCGAGTGATTGGTCTAGTAGTCGGTCGAGTGGTCGGTCGAGTAGTTGGTTGAGTAGTTGGTCGAGTAGTTGGTCGAGTAGTTGGTCGAGTGATTGGTCGAGTAGTCGGTCGAGTGGTCGGTCGAGTAGTTGGTCGAGTAGTTGGTCGAGTAGTTGGTCGAGTAGTTGGTCGAGTAGTTGGTCGAGTAGATGGTCGAGTAGTTGGTCGAGTAGTTGGTCGAGTAGTTGGTCGAGTAGTTGGTCGAGTTGTTGGTCGAGCGATTGGTCGAGTAGTTGGTCGAGTGATTGATCGAGTAGTTGGTCAAGTAGTTGGTCGAGTAATTGGTCGAGTAGTTGGTCGAGTAGTTGTTCGAGTAGTTGGTCGAGTGATTGGTCGAGTAGTTGGTCGAGTAGTTGTTCGAGTGATTGGTCGAGTGGTCGGTCGAGTAGTTGGTCGAGTAGTTGGTCGAGTAGTTGGTTGAGTAGTTGGTCAAGTAGTTGGTCGAGTGATTGGTCGAGTAGTTGGTCGAGTAGTTGGTTGAGTAGTTGGTCGAGTAGTTGGTCGAGTAGATGGTCGAGTGGTCGGTCGAGTAGTTGGTCGAGTAGTTGGTCAAGTAGTTGGTCGAGTAGTTGGTCGAGTAGTTGGTCGAGTAGTTGGTCGAGTGATTGGTCGAGTAGTTGGTCGAGTAGTTGGTCGAGTAGTTGTTCGAGTGATTGGTCGAGTGGTCGGTCGAGTAGTTGGTCGAGTAGTTGGTCGAGTATTTGGTCGAGTAGTTGGTCGAGTAGTTGGTCGAGGGATTGGTCGAGTAGTTGGTCGAGTAGTTGGTTGAGTAGTTGGTCGAGTAGTTGGTCGAGTAGTTGGTCGAGTGATTGGTCGAGTAGTCGGTCGAGTGGTCGGTCGAGTAGTTGGTCGAGTAGTTGGTCGAGTAGTAGGTCGAGTAGTTGGTCGAGTAGTTGGTCGAGTAGATGGTCGAGTAGTTGGTCGAGTAGTTGGTCGAGTAGTTGGTCGAGTTGTTGGTCGAGCGATTGGTCGAGTAGTTGGTCGAGTGATTGATCGAGTAGTTGGTCAAGTAGTTGGTCGAGTAATTGGTCGAGTAGTTGGTCGAGTAGTTTGTCGAGTAGTTGGTCGAGTGATTGGCCGAGTAGTTGGTCGAGTAGTTGTTCGAGTGATTGGTCGAGTGGTCGGTCGAGTAGTTGGTCGAGTAGTTGGTCGAGTAGTTGGTTGAGTAGTTGGTCAAGTAGTTGGTCAAGTGATTGGTCGAGTAGTTGGTCGAGTAGTTGGTTGAGTAGTTGGTCGAGTAGATGGTCGAGTAGTTGTTCGAGTGATTGGTCGAGTGGTCGGTCGAGTAGTTGGTCGAGTAGTTGGTCGAGTATTTGGTCGAGTAGTTGGTCGAGTAGTTGGTCGAGGGATTGGTCGAGTAGTTGGTCGAGTAGTTGGTTGAGTAGTTGGTCGAGTAGTTGGTCGAGTAGTTGGTCGAGTGATTGGTCGAGTAGTCGGTCGAGTGGTCGGTCGAGTAGTTGGTCGAGTAGTTGGTCGAGTAGTGAGTCGAGTAGTTGGTCGAGTAGTTGGTCGAGTAGATGGTCGAGTAGTTGGTCGAGTAGTTGGTCGAGTAGTTGGTCGAGTTGTTGGTCGAGCGATTGGTCGAGTAGTTGGTCGAGTGATTGATCGAGTAGTTGATCAAGTAGTTGGTCGAGTAATTGGTCGAGTAGTTGGTCGAGTAGTTGGTCGAGTGATTGGCCGAGTAGTTGGTCGAGTAGTTGTTCGAGTGATTGGTCGAGTGGTCGGTCGAGTAGTTGGTCGAGTAGTTGGTCGAGTAGTTGGTTGAGTAGTTGGTCAAGTAGTTGGTCAAGTGATTGGTCGAGTAGTTGGTCGAGTAGTTGGTTGAGTAGTTGGTCGAGTAGTTGGTCGAGTAGTCGGTCGAGTGGTCGGTCGAGTAGTTGGTCGAGTAGTTGGTCGAGTAGTTGGTCGAGTAGATGGTCGAGTAGTTGGTCGAGTAGTTGGTCGAGTAGTTGGTCGAGTGATTGGTCGAGTAGATGGTCGAGTAGTTGGTCGAGTAGTTGTTCGAGTGATTGGTCGAGTGGTCGGTCGAGTGGTCGGTCGAGTAGTTGGTCGAGTGATTGGTCGAGTGATTGGTCTAGTAGTCGGTCGAGTGGTCGGTCGAGTGGTCGGTCGAGTAGTTGGTTGAGTAGTTGGTCGAGTAGTTGGTCGAGTAGTTGGTCGAGTGATTGGTCGAGTAGTCGGTCGAGTGGTCGGTCGAGTAGTTGGTCGAGTAGTTGGTCGAGTAGTTGGTCGAGTAGTTGGTCGAGTAGTTGGTCGAGTAGATGGTCGAGTAGTTGGTCGAGTAGTTGGTCGAGTAGTTGGTCGAGTAGTTGGTCGAGTTGTTGGTCGAGCGATTGGTCGAGTAGTTGGTCGAGTGATTGATCGAGTAGTTGGTCAAGTAGTTGGTCGAGTAATTGGTCGAGTAGTTGGTCGAGTAGTTGTTCGAGTAGTTGGTCGAATGATTGGTCGAGTAGTTGGTCGAGTAGTTGTTCGAGTGATTGGTCGAGTGGTCGGTCGAGTAGTTGGTCGAGTAGTTGGTCGAGTAGTTGGTTGAGTAGTTGGTCAAGTAGTTGGTCGAGTGATTGGTCGAGTAGTTGGTCGAGTAGTTGGTTGAGTAGTTGGTCGAGTAGTTGGTCGAGTAGATGGTCGAGTGGTCGGTCGAGTAGTTGGTCGAGTAGTTGGTCAAGTAGTTGGTCGAGTAGTTGGTCGAGTAGTTGGTCGAGTAGTTGGTCGAGTGATTGGTCGAGTAGTTGGTCGAGTAGTTGGTCGAGTAGTTGTTCGAGTGATTGGTCGAGTGGTCGGTCGAGTAGTTGGTCGAGTAGTTGGTCGAGTATTTGGTCGAGTAGTTGGTCGAGTAGTTGGTCGAGGGATTGGTCGAGTAGTTGGTCGAGTAGTTGGTTGAGTAGTTGGTCGAGTAGTTGGTCGAGTAGTTGGTCGAGTGATTGGTCGAGTAGTCGGTCGAGTGGTCGGTCGAGTAGTTGGTCGAGTAGTTGGTCGAGTAGTTGGTCGAGTAGATGGTCGAGTAGTTGGTCGAGTAGTTGGTCGAGTAGTTGGTCGAGTGATTGGTCGAGTAGTTGGTCGAGTAGTTGGTCGAGTAGTTGTTCGAGTGATTGGTCGAGTGGTCGGTCGAGTGGTCGGTCGAGTAGTTGGTCGAGTAGCTGGTCGAGTAGTTGGTCGAGTGATTGCTCCAGTAGTTGGTCGAGTAGTTGATCGAGTGATTGGTCGAGTAGTTGGTCTAGTAGTTGGTCGAGTAGTTGGTCGAGTAGTTGGACGAGTAGTTGGTCGAGTAGTTGGTCGAGTAGTTGGTCGAGTGATTGGTCGAGTAGTTGGTTGAGTAATTAGTCGAGTAGTTGGTCAAGTAGTTGGTCGAGTAGATGGTCGAGTAGTTGGTCGAGTAGTTGGTCGAGTGATTGGTCGAGTGGTCGGTCGAGTGGTCGGTCGAGTGGTTGGTCGAGTAGTTCGTCGAGTAGCTGGTCGAAAAGTTGGTCGAGTGATTGCTCCAGTAGTTGGTCGAGTAGTTGATCGAGTAGTTGGTTGAGTAGTTGGTCAAGTAGTTGGTCGAGTGATTGGTCGAGTAGTTGGTCGAGTAGTTGGTTGAGTAGTTGGTCGAGTAGTTGGTCGAGTAGTTGGTCGAGTGATTGGTCGAGTAGATGGTCGAGTGGTCGGTCGAGTAGTTGGTCGAGTAGTTGGTCGAGTAGTTGGTCGAGTAGATGGTCGAGTAGTTGGTGGAGTGGTTGGTCGAGTAGTTGGTTGAGTAGTTGGTCGAGTGATTGGTCGAGTGGTCGGTCGAGTGGACGGTCTAGAAGTTGGTCGAGTAGTTGGTCGAGTGATTGGTCGAGTAGTTGGTCGAGTGGTTGGTCGAGTAGTTGGTCGAGTAGTTGGTTGAGTAGTTGGTCTAGTGATTGGTCGAGTAGTCGATCGAGTGGTCGATCGAGTAGTTGTTTGTGTAGTTGGTCGAGTGATTGGTCGAGTAGTCGGTCGAGTGGTCGGTCGAGTAGTTGGTCGAGTAGTTGGTCGAGTAGTTGGTCGAGTAGATGGTCGAGTAGTTGGTCGAGTAGTTGGTCGAGTAGTTGGTCGAGTGATTGGTCGAGTAGATGGTCGAGTAGTTGGTCGAGTAGTTGTTCGAGTGATTGGTCGAGTGGTCGGTCGAGTGGTCGGTCGAGTAGTTGGTCGAGTGATTGGTCGAGTGATTGGTCTAGTAGTCGGTCGAGTGGTCGGTCGAGTAGTTGGTTGAGTAGTTGGTCGAGTAGTTGGTCGAGTAGTTGGTCGAGTGATTGGTCGAGTAGTCGGTCGAGTGGTCGGTCGAGTAGTTGGTCGAGTAGTTGGTCGAGTAGTTGGTCGAGTAGTTGGTCGAGTAGTTGGTCGAGTAGATGGTCGAGTAGTTGGTCGAGTAGTTCGTCGAGTAGTTGGTCGAGTAGTTGGTCGAGTTGTTGGTCGAGCGATTGGTCGAGTAGTTGGTCGAGTGATTGATCGAGTAGTTGGTCAAGTAGTTGGTCGAGTAATTGGTCGAGTAGTTGGTCGAGTAGTTGTTCGAGTAGTTGGTCGAGTGATTGGTCGAGTAGTTGGTCGAGTAGTTGTTCGAGTGATTGGTCGAGTGGTCGGTCGAGTAGTTGGTCGAGTAGTTGGTCGAGTAGTTGGTTGAGTAGTTGGTCAAGTAGTTGGTCGAGTGATTGGTCGAGTAGTTGGTCGAGTAGTTGGTTGAGTAGTTGGTCGAGTAGTTGGTCGAGTAGATGGTCGAGTGGTCGGTCGAGTAGTTGGTCGAGTAGTTGGTCAAGTAGTTGGTCGAGTAGTTGGTCGAGTAGTTGGTCGAGTAGTTGGTCGAGTGATTGGTCGAGTAGTTGGTCGAGTAGTTGGTCGAGTAGTTGTTCGAGTGATTGGTCGAGTGGTCGGTCGAGTAGTTGGTCGAGTAGTTGGTCGAGTATTTGGTCGAGTAGTTGGTCGAGTAGTTGGTCGAGGGATTGGTCGAGTAGTTGGTCGAGTAGTTGGTTGAGTAGTTGGTCGAGTAGTTGGTCGAGTAGTTGGTCGAGTGATTGGTCGAGTAGTCGGTCGAGTGGTCGGTCGAGTAGTTGGTCGAGTAGTTGGTCGAGTAGTAGGTCGAGTAGTTGGTCGAGTAGTTGGTCGAGTAGATGGTCGAGTAGTTGGTCGAGTAGTTGGTCGAGTAGTTGGTCGAGTTGTTGGTCGAGCGATTGGTCGAGTAGTTGGTCGAGTGATTGATCGAGTAGTTGGTCAAGTAGTTGGTCGAGTAATTGGTCGAGTAGTTGGTCGAGTAGTTTGTCGAGTAGTTGGTCGAGTGATTGGCCGAGTAGTTGGTCGAGTAGTTGTTCGAGTGATTGGTCGAGTGGTCGGTCGAGTAGTTGGTCGAGTAGTTGGTCGAGTAGTTGGTTGAGTAGTTGGTCAAGTAGTTGGTCAAGTGATTGCTCCAGTAGTTGGTCGAGTAGTTGATCAAGTGATTGGTCGAGTACTTGGTCTAGTAGTTGGTCGAGTAGTTGGTCGAGTAGTTGGACGAGTAGTTGGTCGAGTAGTTGGTCGAGTACTTGGTCGAGTAGTTGGTCGAGCGATTGGTCGAGTAGTTGGTTGAGTAATTAGTCGAGTAGTTGGTCAAGTAGTTGGTCGAGTAGATGGTCGAGTAGTTGGTCGAGTAGTTGGTCGAGTGATTGGTCGAGTGATTGGTCTAGTAGTCGTTCGAGTGGTCGGTCGAGTAGTTAGTCGAGTAGTTGGTCGAGTAGTTGGTCGAGTAGTTGGTCGAGTGATTGGTCGAGTAGTTGGTCGAGTAGTTGGTTGAGTAGTTGGTCAAGTAGTTGGTCGAGTGATTGGTCGAGTAGTTGGTCGAGTAGTTGGTTGAGTAGTTGGTCGAGTAGTTGGTCGAGTAGTTGGTCGAGTAGATGGTCGAGTAGTTGGTCGAGTGGTTGGTCGAGTAGTTGGTCGAGTAGTTGGTTGAGTAGTTGGTCTAGTGATTGGTCGAGTAGTCGTTCGAGTGGTCGGTCGAGTAGTTGGTCGAGTAGTTGTTTGTGTAGTTGGTCGAGTAGTTGGTCGAGTGATTGGTCGAGTAGTCGGTCGAGTGGTCGGTCGAGTAGTTGGTCGAGTAGTTGGTCGAGTAGTTGGTCGAGTAGATGGTCGAGTAGTTGGTCGAGTAGTTGGTCGAGTAGTTGGTCGAGTGATTGGTCGAGTAGTTGGTCGAGTAGTTGGTCGAGTAGTTGTTCGAGTGATTGGTCGAGTGGTCGGTCGAGTGGTCGGTCGAGTAGTTGGTCGAGTAGCTGGTCGAGTAGTTGGTCGAGTGATTGCTCCAGTAGTTGGTCGAGTAGTTGATCGAGTGATTGGTCGAGTAGTTGGTCTAGTAGTTGGTCGAGTAGTTGGTCGAGTAGTTGGACGAGTAGTTGGTCGAGTAGTTGGTCGAGTAGTTGGTCGAGTGATTGGTCGAGTAGTTGGTTGAGTAATTAGTCGAGTAGTTGGTCGAGTAGTTGGTCGAGTAGATGGTCGAGTAGTTGGTCGAGTAGTTGGTCGAGTGATTGGTCGAGTGATTGGTCTAGTAGTCGTTCGAGTGGTCGGTCGAGTAGTTGGTCGAGTAGTTGGTCGAGTAGTTGGTCGAGTAGTTGGTCGAGTAGTTGGTCGAGTAGTTGGTCGAGTGATTGGTCGAGTAGTTGGTCGAGTAGTTGGTTGAGTAGTTGGTCGAGTAGTTGGTCGAGTAGCTGGTCGAGTGATTGGTCGAGTAGATGGTCGAGTGGTCGGTCGAGTAGTTGGTCGAGTAGTTGGTCGAGTAGTTGGTCGAGTAGATGGTCGAGTAGTTGGTCGAGTGGTTGGTCGAGTAGTTGGTTGAGTAGTTGGTCGAGTGATTGGTCGAGTGGTCGGTCGAGTGGACGGTCGAGAAGTTGGTCGAGTAGTTGGTCGAGTGATTGGTCGAGTAGTTGTTCGAGTAGTTGGTCAAGTAGTTGGTTGAGTAGTTGGTCAAGTAGTTGGTCGAGTGATTGGTCGAGTAGTTGGTCGAGTAGTTGGTCGAGTAGTTGGTTGAGTAGTTGGTCGATTAGTTGGTCGAGTAGTTGGTCGAGTGGTTGGGCGAGTAGACGGTCGAGTGGTCAGTCGAGTACTTGTTCGAGTAGTTGGTCGAGTAGTTGGTCGAGTAGATGGTCGAGTAGTTGGTCGAGTGGTTGGTCGAGTAGTTGGTCGAGTAGTTGGTTGAGTAGTTGGTCGAGTGATTGGTCGAGTAGTCGTTCGAGTGGTCGGTCGAGTAGTTGGTCGAGTAGTTGTTTGTGTAGTTGGTCGAGTAGTTGGTCGAGTGATTGGTCGAGTAGTCGGTCGAGTGGTCGGTCGAGTAGTTGGTCGAGTAGTTGGTCGAGTAGTTGGTCGAGTAGATGGTCGAGTAGTTGGTCGAGTAGTTGGTCGAGTAGTTGGTCGAGTGATTGGTCGAGTAGTTGGTCGAGTAGTTGGTCGAGTAGTTGTTCGAGTGATTGGTCGAGTGGTCGGTCGAGTGGTCGGTCGAGTAGTTGGTCGAGTAGTTCGTCGAGTAGCTGGTCGAGTAGTTGGTCGAGTGATTGCTCCAGTAGTTGGTCGAGTAGTTGATCGAGTGATTGGTCGAGTAGTTGGTCTAGTAGTTGGTCGAGTAGTTGGTCGAGTAGTTGGACGAGTAGTTGGTCGAGTAGTTGGTTGAGTAGTTGGTCGAGTAGTTGGTCGAGTGATTGGTCGAGTAGTTGGTTGAGTAATGAGTCGAGTAGTTGGTCAAGTAGTTGGTCGAGTAGATGGTCGAGTAGTTGGTCGAGTAGTTGGTCGAGTGATTGGTCGAGTGATTGGTCTAGTAGTCGTTCGAGTGGTCGGTCGAGTAGTTGGTCGAGTAGTTGGTCGAGTAGATGGTCGAGTAGTTGTTCGAGTGATTGGTCGAGTGGTCGGTCGAGTAGTTGGTCGAGTAGTTGGTCGAGTATTTGGTCGAGTAGTTGGTCGAGTAGTTGGTCGAGGGATTGGTCGAGTAGTTGGTCGAGTAGTCGATCGAGTGGTCGGTCGAGTAGTTGTTTGTGTAGTTGGTCGAGTGATTGGTCGAGTAGTCGGTCGAGTGGTCGGTCGAGTAGTTGGTCGAGTAGTTGGTCGAGTAGTTGGTCGAGTAGATGGTCGAGTAGTTGGTCGAGTAGTTGGTCGAGTAGTTGGTCGAGTGATTGGTCGAGTAGATGGTCGAGTAGTTGGTCGAGTAGTTGTTCGAGTGATTGGTCGAGTGGTCGGTCGAGTGGTCGGTCGAGTAGTTGGTCGAGTGATTGGTCGAGTGATTGGTCTAGTAGTCGGTCGAGTGGTCGGTCGAGTGGTCGGTCGAGTAGTTGGTTGAGTAGTTGGTCGAGTAGTTGGTCGAGTAGTTGGTCGAGTGATTGGTCGAGTAGTCGGTCGAGTGGTCGGTCGAGTAGTTGGTCGAGTAGTTGGTCGAGTAGTTGGTCGAGTAGTTGGTCGAGTAGTTGGTCGAGTAGATGGTCGAGTAGTTGGTCGAGTAGTTGGTCGAGTAGTTGGTCGAGTAGTTGGTCGAGTTGTTGGTCGAGCGATTGGTCGAGTAGTTGGTCGAGTGATTGATCGAGTAGTTGGTCAAGTAGTTGGTCGAGTAATTGGTCGAGTAGTTGGTCGAGTAGTTGTTCGAGTAGTTGGTCGAGTGATTGGTCGAGTAGTTGGTCGAGTAGTTGTTGGAGTGATTGGTCGAGTGGTCGGTCGAGTAGTTGGTCGAGTAGTTGGTCGAGTAGTTGGTTGAGTAGTTGGTCAAGTAGTTGGTCGAGTGATTGGTCGAGTAGTTGGTCGAGTAGTTGGTCGAGTAGTTGGTTGAGTAGTTGGTCGAGTGATTGGTCGAGTGGTCGGTCGAGTAGTTGGTCGAGTAGTTGGTCGAGTAGTTGTTCGAGTGATTGGTCGAGTGGTCGGTCGAGTAGTTGGTCGAGTAGTTGGTCGAGTATTTGGTCGAGTAGTTGGTCGAGTAGTTGGTCAAGGGATTGGTCGAGTAGTTGGTCGAGTAGTTGGTTGAGTAGTTGGTCGAGTAGTTGGTCGAGTAGTTGGTCGAGTGATTGGTCGAGTAGTCGGTCGAGTGGTCGGTCGAGTAGTTGGTCGAGTAGTTGGTCGAGTAGTTGGTCGAGTAGTTGGTCGAGTAGTTGGTCGAGTAGATGGTCGAGTAGTTGGTCGAGTAGTTGGTCGAGTAGTTGGTCGAGTAGTTGGTCGAGTTGTTGGTCGAGCGATTGGTCGAGTAGTTGGTCGAGTGATTGATCGAGTAGTTGGTCAAGTAGTTGGTCGAGTAATTGGTCGAGTAGTTGGTCGAGTAGTTGTTCGAGTAGTTGGTCGAGTGATTGGTCGAGTAGTTGGTCGAGTAGTTGTTGGAGTGATTGGTCGAGTGGTCGGTCGAGTGATTGGTCGAGTAGTTGGTCGAGTAGTTGGTCGAGTAGTTGGTTGAGTAGTTGGTCGAGTGATTGGTCGAGTGGTCGGTCGAGTAGTTGGTCGAGTAGTTGGTCAAGTAGTTGGTCGAGTAGTTGGTCGAGTAGTTGGTCGAGTAGTTGGTCGAGTGATTGGTCGAGTAGTTGGTCGAGTAGTTGGTCGAGTAGTTGTTCGAGTGATTGGTCGAGTGGTCGGTCGAGTAGTTGGTCGAGTAGTTGGTCGAGTATTTGGTCGAGTAGTTGGTCGAGTAGTTGGTCAAGGGATTGGTCGAGTAGTTGGTCGAGTAGTTGGTTGAGTAGTTGGTCGAGTAGTTGGTCGAGTAGTTGGTCGAGTGATTGGTCGAGTAGTCGGTCGAGTGGTCGGTCGAGTAGTTGGTCGAGTAGTTGGTCGAGTAGTAGGTCGAGTAGTTGGTCGAGTAGTTGGTCGAGTAGATGGTCGAGTAGTTGGTCGAGTAGTTGGTCGAGTAGTTGGTCGAGTTGTTGGTCGAGCGATTGGTCGAGTAGTTGGTCGAGTGATTGATCGAGTAGTTGGTCAAGTAGTTGGTCGAGTAATTGGTCGAGTAGTTGGTCGAGTAGTTTGTCGAGTAGTTGGTCGAGTGATTGGCCGAGTAGTTGGTCGAGTAGTTGTTCGAGTGATTGGTCGAGTGGTCGGTCGAGTAGTTGGTCGAGTAGTTGGTCGAGTAGTTGGTTGAGTAGTTGGTCAAGTAGTTGGTCGAGTGATTGGTCGAGTAGTTGGTCGAGTAGTTGGTTGAGTAGTTGGTCGAGTAGATGGTCGAGTAGTTGTTCGAGTGATTGGTCGAGTGGTCGGTCGAGTAGTTGGTCGAGTAGTTGGTCGAGTATTTGGTCGAGTAGTTGGTCGAGTAGTTGGTCGAGGGATTGGTCGAGTAGTTGGTCGAGTAGTTGGTTGAGTAGTTGGTCGAGTAGTTGGTCGAGTAGTTGGTCGAGTGATTGGTCGAGTAGTCGGTCGAGTGGTCGGTCGAGTAGTTGGTCGAGTAGTTGGTCGAGTAGTGAGTCGAGTAGTTGGTCGAGTAGTTGGTCGAGTAGATGGTCGAGTAGTTGGTCGAGTAGTTGGTCGAGTAGTTGGTCGAGTTGTTGGTCGAGCGATTGGTCGAGTTGTTGGTCGAGTGATTGATCGAGTAGTTGATCAAGTAGTTGGTCGAGTAATTGGTCGAGTAGTTGGTCGAGTAGTTGGTCGAGTGATTGGCCGAGTAGTTGGTCGAGTAGTTGTTCGAGTGATTGGTCGAGTGGTCGGTCGAGTAGTTGGTCGAGTAGTTGGTCGAGTAGTTGGTTGAGTAGTTGGTCAAGTAGTTGGTCAAGTGATTGGTCGAGTAGTTGGTCGAGTAGTTGGTTGAGTAGTTGGTCGAGTAGTTGGTCGAGTAGTTGGTCGAGTGATTGGTCGAGTAGATGGTCGAGTGGTCGGTCGAGTAGTTGGTCGAGTAGTTGGTCGAGTAGTTGGTCGAGTAGATGGTCGAGTAGTTGGTCGAGTGGTTGGTCGAGTAGTTGGTTGAGTAGTTGGTCGAGTGATTGGTCGAGTGGTCGGTCGAGTGGACGGTCTAGAAGTTGGTCGAGTAGTTGGTCGAGTGATTGGTCGAGTAGTTG
This sequence comes from Papilio elwesi, assembly GCA_029849275.1. NCBI lineage: Eukaryota > Metazoa > Arthropoda > Insecta > Lepidoptera > Papilionidae > Papilio > Papilio elwesi. The sequence continues at coordinate 13,207 of JANLBV010000049.1, forward strand.
TTCGAGTAGTTGGTCAAGTAGTTGGTTGAGTAGTTGGTCAAGTAGTTGGTCGAGTGATTGGTCGAGTAGTTGGTCGAGTAGTTGGTCGAGTAGTTGGTCTAGTAGTTGGTCGAGTGATTGGTCGAGTAGACGGTCGAGTGGTCGGTCGAGTAGTTGGTCGAGTAGTTGGTCGAGTAGTTGGTCGAGTAGATGATCGAGTAGTTGGTCGAGTGGTTGGTCGAGTAGTTGGTCGAGTAGTTGGTTGAGTAGGTGGTCTAGTGATTGGTCAAGTAGTCGATCGAGTGGTCGGTCGAGTAGTTGGTCGAGTAGTTGTTTGTGTAGTTGGTCGAGTGATTGGTCGAGTAGTCGGTCGAGTGGTCGGTCGAGTAGTTGGTCGAGTAGTTGGTCGAGTAGTTGGTCGAGTAGATGGTCGAGTAGTTGGTCGAGTAGTTGGTCGAGTAGTTGGTCGAGTGATTGGTCGAGTAGTTGGTCGAGTAGTTGGTCGAGTAGTTGTTCGAGTGATTGGTCGAGTGGTCGGTCGAGTGGTCGGTCGAGTAGTTGGTCGAGTAGTTCGTCGAGTAGCTGGTCGAGTAGTTGGTCGAGTGATTGCTCCAGTAGTTGGTCGAGTAGTTGATCAAGTGATTGGTCGAGTACTTGGTCTAGTGATTGGTCGAGTAGTTGGTCGAGTAGTTGGACGAGTAGTTGGTCGAGTAGTTGGTCGAGTACTTGGTCGAGTAGTTGGTCGAGCGATTGGTCGAGTAGTTGGTTGAGTAATTAGTCGAGTAGTTGGTCAAGTAGTTGGTCGAGTAGATGGTCGAGTAGTTGGTCGAGTAGTTGGTCGAGTGATTGGTCGAGTGATTGGTCTAGTAGTCGTTCGAGTGGTCGGTCGAGTAGTTGGTCGAGTAGTTGGTCGGGTAGTTGGTCGAGTAGTTGGTCGAGTGATTGGTGGAGTAGTTGGTCGAGTAGTTGGTTGAGTAGTTGGTCTAGTGATTGGTCGAGTAGTCGTTCGAGTGGTCGGTCGAGTAGTTGGTCGAGTAGTTGTTTGTGTAGTTGGTCGAGTAGTTGGTCGAGTGATTGGTCGAGTAGTCGGTCGAGTGGTCGGTCGAGTAGTTGGTCGAGTAGTTGGTCGAGTAGTTGGTCGAGTAGATGGTCGAGTAGTTGGTCGAGTAGTTGGTCGAGTAGTTGGTCGAGTGATTGGTCGAGTAGTTGGTCGAGTAGTTGGTCGAGTAGTTGTTCGAGTGATTGGTCGAGTGGTCGGTCGAGTGGTCGGTCGAGTAGTTGGTCGAGTAGCTGGTCGAGTAGTTGGTCGAGTGATTGCTCCAGTAGTTGGTCGAGTAGTTGATCGAGTGATTGGTCGAGTAGTTGGTCTAGTAGTTGGTCGAGTAGTTGGTCGAGTAGTTGGACGAGTAGTTGGTCGAGTAGTTGGTCGAGTAGTTGGTCGAGTGATTGGTCGAGTAGTTGGTTGAGTAATTAGTCGAGTAGTTGGTCAAGTAGTTGGTCGAGTAGATGGTCGAGTAGTTGGTCGAGTAGTTGGTCGAGTGATTGGTCGAGTGATTGGTCTAGTAGTCGTTCGAGTGGTCGGTCGAGTAGTTGGTCGAGTAGTTGGTCGAGTAGTTGGTCGAGTAGTTGGTCGAGTAGTTGGTCGAGTAGTTGGTCGAGTGATTGGTCGAGTAGTTGGTCGAGTAGTTGGTTGAGTAGTTGGTCGAGTAGTTGGTCGAGTAGTTGGTCGAGTGATTGGTCGAGTAGATGGTCGAGTGGTCGGTCGAGTAGTTGGTCGAGTAGTTGGTCGAGTAGTTGGTCGAGTAGATGGTCGAGTAGTTGGTCGAGTGGTTGGTCGAGTAGTTGGTTGAGTAGTTGGTCGAGTGATTGGTCGAGTGGTCGGTCGAGTGGACGGTCGAGAAGTTGGTCGAGTAGTTGGTCGAGTGATTGGTCGAGTAGTTGTTCGAGTAGTTGGTCAAGTAGTTGGTTGAGTAGTTGGTCAAGTAGTTGGTCGAGTGATTGGTCGAGTAGTTGGTCGAGTAGTTGGTCGAGTAGTTGGTTGAGTAGTTGGTCGAGTAGTTGGTCGAGTAGTTGGTCGAGTGGTTGGGCGAGTAGACGGTCGAGTGGTCAGTCGAGTACTTGTTCGAGTAGTTGGTCGAGTAGTTGGTCGAGTAGATGGTCGAGTAGTTGGTCGAGTGGTTGGTCGAGTAGTTGGTCGAGTAGTTGGTTGAGTAGTTGGTCGAGTGATTGGTCGAGTAGTCGTTCGAGTGGTCGGTCGAGTAGTTGGTCGAGTAGTTGTTTGTGTAGTTGGTCGAGTAGTTGGTCGAGTGATTGGTCGAGTAGTCGGTCGAGTGGTCGGTCGAGTAGTTGGTCGAGTAGTTGGTCGAGTAGTTGGTCGAGTAGATGGTCGAGTAGTTGGTCGAGTAGTTGGTCGAGTAGTTGGTCGAGTGATTGGTCGAGTAGTTGGTCGAGTAGTTGGTCGAGTAGTTGTTCGAGTGATTGGTCGAGTGGTCGGTCGAGTGGTCGGTCGAGTAGTTGGTCGAGTAGTTCGTCGAGTAGCTGGTCAAGTAGTTGGTCGAGTGATTGCTCCAGTAGTTGGTCGAGTAGTTGATCGAGTGATTGGTCGAGTAGTTGGTCTAGTAGTTGGTCGAGTAGTTGGTCGAGTAGTTGGACGAGTAGTTGGTCGAGTAGTTGGTTGAGTAGTTGGTCGAGTAGTTGGTCGAGTGATTGGTCGAGTAGTTGGTTGAGTAATTAGTCGAGTAGTTGGTCAAGTAGTTGGTCGAGTAGATGGTCGAGTAGTTGGTCGAGTAGTTGGTCGAGTGATTGGTCGAGTGATTGGTCTAGTAGTCGTTCGAGTGGTCGGTCGAGTAGTTGGTCGAGTAGTTGGTCGAGTAGTTGGTCGAGTAGTTGGTCGAGTAGTTGGTCGAGTGATTGGTCGAGTAGTTGGTCGAGTAGTTGGTCGAGTAGTTGGTCGAGTGAATGGTCAAGTAGTCGGTCGAGTGGTCGTTCGAGTAGTTGGTCGAGTAGTTGGTCGAGTAGTTGGTCGAGTAGATGGTCGAGTAGTTGGTCGAGTAGTTGGTCGAGTAGTTGGTCGAGTGATTGGTCGAGTAGTTGGTCGAGTAGTTGGTCGAGTAGTTGTTCGAGTGATTGGTCGAGTGGTCGGTCGAGTGGTCGGTCGAGTGGTTGGTCGAGTAGTTCGTCGAGTAGCTGGTCGAAAAGTTGGTCGAGTGATTGCTCCAGTAGTTGGTCGAGTAGTTGATCGAGTGATTGGTCGAGTAGTTGGTCTAGTAGTTGGTCGAGTAGTTGGTCGAGTAGTTGGACGAGTAGTTGGTCGAGTAGTTGGTCGAGTAGTTGGTCGAGTAGTTGTTCGAGTAGTTGGTCGAGTAGTTGGTCGAGTAGTTGGTCGAGTAGTTGGTCGAGTGATTGGTCGAGTGGTCGGTCGAGTAGTTGGTCGAGTAGTTGGTCGAGTAGTTGGTTGAGTAGTTGGTCAAGTAGTTGGTCAAGTGATTGGTCGAGTAGTTGGTCGAGTAGTTGGTTGAGTAGTTGGTCGAGTAGTTGGTCGAGTAGTTGGTCGAGTGATTGGTCGAGTAGATGGTCGAGTGGTCGGTCGAGTAGTTGGTCGAGTAGTTGGTCGAGTAGTTGGTCGAGTAGATGGTCGAGTAGTTGGTCGAGTGGTTGGTCGAGTAGTTGGTTGAGTAGTTGGTCGAGTGATTGGTCGAGTGGTCGGTCGAGTGGACGGTCTAGAATTTGGTCGAGTAGTTGGTCGAGTGATTGGTCGAGTAGTTGTTCGAGTAGTTGGTCAAGTAGTTGGTTGAGTAGTTGGTCAAGTAGTTGGTCGAGTGATTGGTCGAGTAGTTGGTCGAGTAGTTGGTCGAGTAGTTGGTCTAGTAGTTGGTCGAGTGATTGGTCGAGTAGACGGTCGAGTGGTCGGTCGAGTAGTTGGTCGAGTAGTTGGTCGAGTAGTTGGTCGAGTAGATGATCGAGTAGTTGGTCGAGTGGTTGGTCGAGTAGTTGGTCGAGTAGTTGTTCGAGTAGTTGGTCGAGTAGTTGGTCGAGTAGTTGGTCGAGTAGTTGGTCGAGTGATTGGTCGAGTGGTCGGTCGAGTAGTTGGTCGAGTAGTTGGTCGAGTAGTTGGTTGAGTAGTTGGTCAAGTAGTTGGTCAAGTGATTGGTCGAGTAGTTGGTCGAGTAGTTGGTTGAGTAGTTGGTCGAGTAGTTGGTCGAGTAGTTGGTCGAGTGATTGGTCGAGTAGATGGTCGAGTGGTCGGTCGAGTAGTTGGTCGAGTAGTTGGTCGAGTAGTTGGTCGAGTAGATGGTCGAGTAGTTGGTCGAGTGGTTGGTCGAGTAGTTGGTTGAGTAGTTGGTCGAGTGATTGGTCGAGTGGTCGGTCGAGTGGACGGTCTAGAAGTTGGTCGAGTAGTTGGTCGAGTGATTGGTCGAGTAGTTGTTCGAGTAGTTGGTCAAGTAGTTGGTTGAGTAGTTTGTCAAGTAGTTGGTCGAGTGATTGGTCGAGTAGTTGGTCGAGTAGTTGGTCGAGTAGTTGGTCGAGTAGTTGGTCGAGTGATTGGTCGAGTAGTTGGTCGAGTAGTTGGTTGAGTAGTTGGTCGAGTAGTTGGTCGAGTAGTTGGTCGAGTGATTGGTCGAGTAGTCGGTCGAGTGGTCGGTCGAGTAGTTCGTCGAGTTGTTGGTCGAGCGATTGGTCGAGTAGTTGGTCGAGTGATTGATCGAGTAGTTGGTCAAGTAGTTGGTCGAGTAATTGGTCGAGTAGTTGGTCGAGTAGTTGGTCGAGTAGTTGGTCGAGTGATTGGTCGAGTAGTTGGTCGAGTAGTTGTTCGAGTGATTGGTCGAGTGGTCGGTCGAGTAGTTGGTCGAGTAGTTGGTCGAGTAGTTGGTTGAGTAGTTGGTCAAGTAGTTGGTCAAGTGATTGGTCGAGTAGTTGGTCGAGTAGTTGGTTGAGTAGTTGGTCGAGTAGTTGGTCGAGTAGTTGGTCGAGTGATTGGTCGAGTAGATGGTCGAGTGGTCGGTCGAGTAGTTGGTCGAGTAGTTGGTCGAGTAGTTGGTCGAGTAGATGGTCGAGTAGTTGGTGGAGTGGTTGGTCGAGTAGTTGGTTGAGTAGTTGGTCGAGTGATTGGTCAAGTGGTCGGTCGAGTGGACGGTCTAGAAGTTGGTTGAGTAGTTGGTCTAGTGATTGGTCGAGTAGTCGATCGAGTGGTCGGTCGAGTAGTTGTTTGTGTAGTTGGTCGAGTGATTGGTCGAGTAGTCGGTCGAGTGGTCGGTCGAGTAGTTGGTCGAGTAGTTGGTCGAGTAGTTGGTCGAGTAGATGGTCGAGTAGTTGGTCGAGTAGTTGGTCGAGTAGTTGGTCGAGTGATTGGTCGAGTAGATGGTCGAGTAGTTGGTCGAGTAGTTGTTCGAGTGATTGGTCGAGTGGTCGGTCGAGTGGTCGGTCGAGTAGTTGGTCGAGTGATTGGTCGAGTGATTGGTCTAGTAGTCGGTCGAGTGGTCGGTCGAGTAGTTGGTCGAGTAGTTGGTCGAGTAGTTGGTCGAGTAGATGGTCGAGTAGTTGGTCGAGTAGTTGGTCGAGTAGTTGGTCGAGTGATTGGTCGAGTAGTTGGTCGAGTAGTTGGTCGAGTAGTTGTTCGAGTGATTGGTCGAGTGGTCGGTCGAGTGGTCGGTCGAGTAGTTGGTCGAGTAGTTCGTCGAGTAGCTGGTCAAGTAGTTGGTCGAGTGATTGCTCCAGTAGTTGGTCGAGTAGTTGATCGAGTGATTGGTCGAGTAGTTGGTCTAGTAGTTGGTCGAGTAGTTGGTCGAGTAGTTGGACGAGTAGTTGGTCGAGTAGTTGGTTGAGTAGTTGGTCGAGTAGTTGGTCGAGTGATTGGTCGAGTAGTTGGTTGAGTAATTAGTCGAGTAGTTGGTCAAGTAGTTGGTCGAGTAGATGGTCGAGTAGTTGGTCGAGTAGTTGGTCGAGTGATTGGTCGAGTGATTGATCTAGTAGTCGTTCGAGTGGTCGGTCGAGTAGTTGGTCGAGTAGTTGGTCGAGTAGTTGGTCGAGTAGTTGGTCGAGTAGTTGGTCGAGTGATTGGTCGAGTAGTTGGTCGAGTAGTTGGTCGAGTAGTTGGTCGAGTGAATGGTCAAGTAGTCGGTCGAGTGGTCGTTCGAGTAGTTGGTCGAGTAGTTGGTCGAGTAGTTGGTCGAGTAGATGGTCGAGTAGTTGGTCGAGTAGTTGGTCGAGTAGTTGGTCGAGTGATTGGTCGAGTAGTTGGTCGAGTAGTTGGTCGAGTAGTTGTTCGAGTGATTGGTCGAGTGGTCGGTCGAGTGGTCGGTCGAGTGGTTGGTCGAGTAGTTCGTCGAGTAGCTGGTCGAAAAGTTGGTCGAGTGATTGCTCCAGTAGTTGGTCGAGTAGTTGATCGAGTGATTGGTCGAGTAGTTGGTCTAGTAGTTGGTCGAGTAGTTGGTCGAGTAGTTGGACGAGTAGTTGGTCGAGTAGTTGGTCGAGTAGTTGGTCGAGTAGTTGTTCGAGTAGTTGGTCGAGTAGTTGGTCGAGTAGTTGGTCGAGTAGTTGGTCGAGTGATTGGTCGAGTGGTCGGTCGAGTAGTTGGTCGAGTAGTTGGTCGAGTAGTTGGTTGAGTAGTTGGTCAAGTAGTTGGTCAAGTGATTGGTCGAGTAGTTGGTCGAGTAGTTGGTTGAGTAGTTGGTCGAGTAGTTGGTCGAGTAGTTGGTCGAGTGATTGGTCGAGTAGATGGTCGAGTGGTCGGTCGAGTAGTTGGTCGAGTAGTTGGTCGAGTAGTTGGTCGAGTAGATGGTCGAGTAGTTGGTCGAGTGGTTGGTCGAGTAGTTGGTTGAGTAGTTGGTCGAGTGATTGGTCGAGTGGTCGGTCGAGTGGACGGTCTAGAATTTGGTCGAGTAGTTGGTCGAGTGATTGGTCGAGTAGTTGTTCGAGTAGTTGGTCAAGTAGTTGGTTGAGTAGTTGGTCAAGTAGTTGGTCGAGTGATTGGTCGAGTAGTTGGTCGAGTAGTTGGTCGAGTAGTTGGTCTAGTAGTTGGTCGAGTGATTGGTCGAGTAGACGGTCGAGTGGTCGGTCGAGTAGTTGGTCGAGTAGTTGGTCGAGTAGTTGGTCGAGTAGATGATCGAGTAGTTGGTCGAGTGGTTGGTCGAGTAGTTGGTCGAGTAGTTGTTCGAGTAGTTGGTCGAGTAGTTGGTCGAGTAGTTGGTCGAGTAGTTGGTCGAGTGATTGGTCGAGTGGTCGGTCGAGTAGTTGGTCGAGTAGTTGGTCGAGTAGTTGGTTGAGTAGTTGGTCAAGTAGTTGGTCAAGTGATTGGTCGAGTAGTTGGTCGAGTAGTTGGTTGAGTAGTTGGTCGAGTAGTTGGTCGAGTAGTTGGTCGAGTGATTGGTCGAGTAGATGGTCGAGTGGTCGGTCGAGTAGTTGGTCGAGTAGTTGGTCGAGTAGTTGGTCGAGTAGATGGTCGAGTAGTTGGTCGAGTGGTTGGTCGAGTAGTTGGTTGAGTAGTTGGTCGAGTGATTGGTCGAGTGGTCGGTCGAGTGGACGGTCTAGAAGTTGGTCGAGTAGTTGGTCGAGTGATTGGTCGAGTAGTTGTTCGAGTAGTTGGTCAAGTAGTTGGTTGAGTAGTTTGTCAAGTAGTTGGTCGAGTGATTGGTCGAGTAGTTGGTCGAGTAGTTGGTCGAGTAGTTGGTCGAGTAGTTGGTCGAGTGATTGGTCGAGTAGTTGGTCGAGTAGTTGGTTGAGTAGTTGGTCGAGTAGTTGGTCGAGTAGTTGGTCGAGTGATTGGTCGAGTAGTCGGTCGAGTGGTCGGTCGAGTAGTTCGTCGAGTTGTTGGTCGAGCGATTGGTCGAGTAGTTGGTCGAGTGATTGATCGAGTAGTTGGTCAAGTAGTTGGTCGAGTAATTGGTCGAGTAGTTGGTCGAGTAGTTGGTCGAGTAGTTGGTCGAGTGATTGGTCGAGTAGTTGGTCGAGTAGTTGTTCGAGTGATTGGTCGAGTGGTCGGTCGAGTAGTTGGTCGAGTAGTTGGTCGAGTAGTTGGTTGAGTAGTTGGTCAAGTAGTTGGTCAAGTGATTGGTCGAGTAGTTGGTCGAGTAGTTGGTTGAGTAGTTGGTCGAGTAGTTGGTCGAGTAGTTGGTCGAGTGATTGGTCGAGTAGATGGTCGAGTGGTCGGTCGAGTAGTTGGTCGAGTAGTTGGTCGAGTAGTTGGTCGAGTAGATGGTCGAGTAGTTGGTGGAGTGGTTGGTCGAGTAGTTGGTTGAGTAGTTGGTCGAGTGATTGGTCAAGTGGTCGGTCGAGTGGACGGTCTAGAAGTTGGTTGAGTAGTTGGTCTAGTGATTGGTCGAGTAGTCGATCGAGTGGTCGGTCGAGTAGTTGTTTGTGTAGTTGGTCGAGTGATTGGTCGAGTAGTCGGTCGAGTGGTCGGTCGAGTAGTTGGTCGAGTAGTTGGTCGAGTAGTTGGTCGAGTAGATGGTCGAGTAGTTGGTCGAGTAGTTGGTCGAGTAGTTGGTCGAGTGATTGGTCGAGTAGATGGTCGAGTAGTTGGTCGAGTAGTTGTTCGAGTGATTGGTCGAGTGGTCGGTCGAGTGGTCGGTCGAGTAGTTGGTCGAGTGATTGGTCGAGTGATTGGTCTAGTAGTCGGTCGAGTGGTCGGTCGAGTGGTCGGTCGAGTAGTTGGTTGAGAAGTTGGTCGAGTAGTTGGTCGAGTAGTTGGTCGAGTGATTGGTCGAGTAGTCGGTCGAGTGGTCGGTCGAGTAGTTGGTCGAGTAGTTGGTCGAGTAGTTGGTCGAGTAGTTGGTCGAGTAGTTGGTCGAGTAGATGGTCGAGTAGTTGGTCGAGTAGTTGGTCGAGTAGTTGGTCGAGTAGTTGGTCGAGTTGTTGGTCGAGCGATTGGTCGAGTAGTTGGTCGAGTGATTGATCGAGTAGTTGGTCAAGTAGTTGGTCGAGTAATTGGTCGAGTAGTTGGTCGAGTAGTTGTTCGAGTAGTTGGTCGAGTGATTGGTCGAGTAGTTGGTCGAGTAGTTGTTCGAGTGATTGGTCGAGTGGTCGGTCGAGTAGTTGGTCGAGTAGTTGGTCGAGTAGTTGGTTGAGTAGTTGGTCAAGTAGTTGGTCGAGTGATTGGTCGAGTAGTTGGTCGAGTAGTTGGTTGAGTAGTTGGTCGAGTAGTTGGTCGAGTAGATGGTCGAGTGGTCGGTCGAGTAGTTGGTCGAGTAGTTGGTCAAGTAGTTGGTCGAGTAGTTGGTCGAGTAGTTGGTCGAGTAGTTGGTCGAGTGATTGGTCGAGTAGTTGGTCGAGTAGTTGGTCGAGTAGTTGTTCGAGTGATTGGTCGAGTGGTCGGTCGAGTAGTTGGTCGAGTAGTTGGTCGAGTATTTGGTCGAGTAGTTGGTCGAGTAGTTGGTTGAGTAGTTGGTCGAGTAGTTGGTCGAGTAGTTGGTCGAGTGATTGGTCGAGTAGTCGGTCGAGTGGTCGGTCGAGTAGTTGGTCGAGTAGTTGGTCGAGTAGTTGGTCGAGTAGATGGTCGAGTAGTTGGTCGAGTAGTTGGTCGAGTAGTTGGTCGAGTGATTGGTCGAGTAGTTGGTCGAGTAGTTGGTCGAGTAGTTGTTCGAGTGATTGGTCGAGTGGTCGGTCGAGTGGTCGGTCGAGTAGTTGGTCGAGTAGCTGGTCGAGTAGTTGGTCGAGTGATTGCTCCAGTAGTTGGTCGAGTAGTTGATCGAGTGATTGGTCGAGTAGTTGGTCTAGTAGTTGGTCGAGTAGTTGGTCGAGTAGTTGGACGAGTAGTTGGTCGAGTAGTTGGTCGAGTAGTTGGTCGAGTGATTGGTCGAGTAGTTGGTTGAGTAATTAGTCGAGTAGTTGGTCAAGTAGTTGGTCGAGTAGATGGTCGAGTAGTTGGTCGAGTAGTTGGTCGAGTGATTGGTCGAGTGGTCGGTCGAGTGGTCGGTCGAGTGGTTGGTCGAGTAGTTCGTCGAGTAGCTGGTCGAAAAGTTGGTCGAGTGATTGCTCCAGTAGTTGGTCGAGTAGTTGATCGAGTAGTTGGTTGAGTAGTTGGTCAAGTAGTTGGTCGAGTGATTGGTCGAGTAGTTGGTCGAGTAGTTGGTTGAGTAGTTGGTCGAGTAGTTGGTCGAGTAGTTGGTCGAGTGATTGGTCGAGTAGATGGTCGAGTGGTCGGTCGAGTAGTTGGTCGAGTAGTTGGTCGAGTAGTTGGTCGAGTAGGTGGTCGAGTAGTTGGTGGAGTGGTTGGTCGAGTAGTTGGTTGAGTAGATGGTCGAGTGATTGGTCGAGTGGTCGGTCGAGTGGACGGTCTAGAAGTTGGTCGAGTAGTTGGTCGAGTGATTGGTCGAGTAGTTGGTCGAGTGGTTGGTCGAGTAGTTGGTCGAGTAGTTGGTTGAGTAGTTGGTCTAGTGATTGGTCGAGTAGTCGATCGAGTGGTCGGTCGAGTAGTTGTTTGTGTAGTTGGTCGAGTGATTGGTCGAGTAGTCGGTCGAGTGGTCGGTCGAGTAGTTGGTCGAGTAGTTGGTCGAGTAGATGGTCGAGTAGTTGGTCGAGTAGTTGGTCGAGTAGTTGGTCGAGTGATTGGTCGAGTAGATGGTCGAGTAGTTGGTCGAGTAGTTGTTCGAGTGATTGGTCGAGTGGTCGGTCGAGTGGTCGGTCGAGTAGTTGGTCGAGTGATTGGTCGAGTGATTGGTCTAGTAGTCGGTCGAGTGGTCGGTCGAGTAGTTGGTTGAGTAGTTGGTCGAGTAGTTGGTCGAGTAGTTGGTCGAGTGATTGGTCGAGTAGTCGGTCGAGTGGTCGGTCGAGTAGTTGGTCGAGTAGTTGGTCGAGTAGTTGGTCGAGTAGTTGGTCGAGTAGTTGGTCGAGTAGATGGTCGAGTAGTTGGTCGAGTAGTTGGTCGAGTAGTTGGTCGAGTAGTTGGTCGAGTTGTTGGTCGAGCGATTGGTCGAGTAGTTGGTCGAGTGATTGATCGAGTAGTTGGTCAAGTAGTTGGTCGAGTAATTGGTCGAGTAGTTGGTCGAGTAGTTGTTCGAGTAGTTGGTCGAGTGATTGGTCGAGTAGTTGGTCGAGTAGTTGTTCGAGTGATTGGTCGAGTGGTCGGTCGAGTAGTTGGTCGAGTAGTTGGTCGAGTAGTTGGTTGAGTAGTTGGTCAAGTAGTTGGTCGAGTGATTGGTCGAGTAGTTGGTCGAGTAGTTGGTTGAGTAGTTGGTCGAGTAGTTGGTCGAGTAGATGGTCGAGTGGTCGGTCGAGTAGTTGGTCGAGTAGTTGGTCAAGTAGTTGGTCGAGTAGTTGGTCGAGTAGTTGGTCGAGTAGTTGGTCGAGTGATTGGTCGAGTAGTTGGTCGAGTAGTTGGTCGAGTAGTTGTTCGAGTGATTGGTCGAGTGGTCGGTCGAGTAGTTGGTCGAGTAGTTGGTCGAGTATTTGGTCGAGTAGTTGGTCGAGTAGTTGGTCGAGGGATTGGTCGAGTAGTTGGTCGAGTAGTTGGTTGAGTAGTTGGTCGAGTAGTTGGTCGAGTAGTTGGTCGAGTGATTGGTCGAGTAGTCGGTCGAGTGGTCGGTCGAGTAGTTGGTCGAGTAGTTGGTCGAGTAGTAGGTCGAGTAGTTGGTCGAGTAGTTGGTCGAGTAGATGGTCGAGTAGTTGGTCGAGTAGTTGGTCGAGTAGTTGGTCGAGTTGTTGGTCGAGCGATTGGTCGAGTAGTTGGTCGAGTGATTGATCGAGTAGTTGGTCAAGTAGTTGGTCGAGTAATTGGTCGAGTAGTTGGTCGAGTAGTTTGTCGAGTAGTTGGTCGAGTGATTGGCCGAGTAGTTGGTCGAGTAGTTGTTCGAGTGTTTGGTCGAGTGGTCGGTCGAGTAGTTGGTCGAGTAGTTGGTCGAGTAGTTGGTTGAGTAGTTGGTCAAGTAGTTGGTCAAGTGATTGGTCGAGTAGTTGGTCGAGTAGTTGGTTGAGTAGTTGGTCGAGTAGATGGTCGAGTAGTTGTTCGAGTGATTGGTCGAGTGGTCGGTCGAGTAGTTGGTCGAGTAGTTGGTCGAGTATTTGGTCGAGTAGTTGGTCGAGTAGTTGGTCGAGGGATTGGTCGAGTAGTTGGTCGAGTAGTTGGTTGAGTAGTTGGTCGAGTAGTTGGTCGAGTAGTTGGTCGAGTGATTGGTCGAGTAGTCGGTCGAGTGGTCGGTCGAGTAGTTGGTCGAGTAGTTGGTCGAGTAGTGAGTCGAGTAGTTGGTCGAGTAGTTGGTCGAGTAGATGGTCGAGTAGTTGGTCGAGTAGTTGGTCGAGTAGTTGGTCGAGTTGTTGGTCGAGCGATTGGTCGAGTAGTTGGTCGAGTGATTGATCGAGTAGTTGATCAAGTAGTTGGTCGAGTAATTGGTCGAGTAGTTGGTCGAGTAGTTGGTCGAGTGATTGGCCGAGTAGTTGGTCGAGTAGTTGTTCGAGTGATTGGTCGAGTGGTCGGTCGAGTAGTTGGTCGAGTAGTTGGTCGAGTAGTTGGTTGAGTAGTTGGTCAAGTAGTTGGTCAAGTGATTGGTCGAGTAGTTGGTCGAGTAGTTGGTTGAGTAGTTGGTCGAGTAGTTGGTCGAGTAGTTGGTCGAGTGATTGGTCGAGTAGATGGTCGAGTAGTTGGTCGAGTAGTTGGTCGAGTAGTTGGTCGAGTGATTGGTCGAGTAGATGGTCGAGTAGTTGGTCGAGTAGTTGTTCGAGTGATTGGTCGAGTGGTCGGTCGAGTGGTCGGTCGAGTAGTTGGTCGAGTGATTGGTCGAGTGATTGGTCTAGTAGTCGGTCGAGTGGTCGGTCGAGTGGTCGGTCGAGTAGTTGGTTGAGTAGTTGGTCGAGTAGTTGGTCGAGTAGTTGGTCGAGTGATTGGTCGAGTAGTCGGTCGAGTGGTCGGTCGAGTAGTTGGTCGAGTAGTTGGTCGAGTAGTTGGTCGAGTAGTTGGTCGAGTAGTTGGTCGAGTAGATGGACGAGTAGTTGGTCGAGTAGTTGGTCGAGTAGTTGGTCGAGTAGTTGGTCGAGTTGTTGGTCGAGCGATTGGTCGAGTAGTTGGTCGAGTGATTGATCGAGTAGTTGGTCAAGTAGTTGGTCGAGTAATTGGTCGAGTAGTTGGTCGAGTAGTTGTTCGAGTAGTTGGTCGAGTGATTGGTCGAGTAGTTGGTCGAGTAGTTGTTCGAGTGATTGGTCGAGTGGTCGGTCGAGTAGTTGGTCGAGTAGTTGGTCGAGTAGTTGGTTGAGTAGTTGGTCAAGTAGTTGGTCGAGTGATTGGTCGAGTAGTTGGTCGAGTAGTTGGTTGAGTAGTTGGTCGAGTAGTTGGTCGAGTAGATGGTCGAGTGGTCGGTCGAGTAGTTGGTCGAGTAGTTGGTCAAGTAGTTGGTCGAGTAGTTGGTCGAGTAGTTGGTCGAGTAGTTGGTCGAGTGATTGGTCGAGTAGTTGGTCGAGTAGTTGGTCGAGTAGTTGTTCGAGTGATTGGTCGAGTGGTCGGTCGAGTAGTTGGTCGAGTAGTTGGTCGAGTATTTGGTCGAGTAGTTGGTCGAGTAGTTGGTCAAGGGATTGGTCGAGTAGTTGGTCGAGTAGTTGGTTGAGTAGTTGGTCGAGTAGTTGGTCGAGTAGTTGGTCGAGTGATTGGTCGAGTAGTCGGTCGAGTGGTCGGTCGAGTAGTTGGTCGAGTAGTTGGTCGAGTAGTAGGTCGAGTAGTTGGTCGAGTAGTTGGTCGAGTAGATGGTCGAGTAGTTGGTCGAGTAGTTGGTCGAGTAGTTGGTCGAGTTGTTGGTCGAGCGATTGGTCGAGTAGTTGGTCGAGTGATTGATCGAGTAGTTGGTCAAGTAGTTGGTCGAGTAATTGGTCGAGTAGTTGGTCGAGTAGTTTGTCGAGTAGTTGGTCGAGTGATTGGCCGAGTAGTTGGTCGAGTAGTTGTTCGAGTGATTGGTCGAGTGGTCGGTCGAGTAGTTGGTCGAGTAGTTGGTCGAGTAGTTGGTTGAGTAGTTGGTCAAGTAGTTGGTCAAGTGATTGGTCGAGTAGTTGGTCGAGTAGTTGGTTGAGTAGTTGGTCGAGTAGATGGTCGAGTAGTTGTTCGAGTGATTGGTCGAGTGGTCGGTCGAGTAGTTGGTCGAGTAGTTGGTCGAGTATTTGGTCGAGTAGTTGGTCGAGTAGTTGGTCGAGGGATTGGTCGAGTAGTTGGTCGAGTAGTTGGTTGAGTAGTTGGTCGAGTAGTTGGTCGAGTAGTTGGTCGAGTGATTGGTCGAGTAGTCGGTCGAGTGGTCGGTCGAGTAGTTGGTCGAGTAGTTGGTCGAGTAGTGAGTCGAGTAGTTGGTCGAGTAGTTGGTCGAGTAGATGGTCGAGTAGTTGGTCGAGTAGTTGGTCGAGTAGTTGGTCGAGTTGTTGGTCGAGCGATTGGTCGAGTAGTTGGTCGAGTGATTGATCGAGTAGTTGATCAAGTAGTTGGTCGAGTAATTGGTCGAGTAGTTGGTCGAGTAGTTGGTCGAGTGATTGGCCGAGTAGTTGGTCGAGTAGTTGTTCGAGTGATTGGTCGAGTGGTCGGTCGAGTAGTTGGTCGAGTAGTTGGTCGAGTAGTTGGTTGAGTAGTTGGTCAAGTAGTTGGTCAAGTGATTGGTCGAGTAGTTGGTCGAGTAGTTGGTTGAGTAGTTGGTCGAGTAGTTGGTCGAGTAGTTGGTCGAGTGATTGGTCGAGTAGATGGTCGAGTGGTCGGTCGAGTAGTTGGTCGAGTAGTTGGTCGAGTAGTTGGTCGAGTAGATGGTCGAGTAGTTGGTCGAGTGGTTGGTCGAGTAGTTGGTTGAGTAGTTGGTCGAGTGATTGGTCGAGTGGTCGGTCGAGTGGACGGTCTAGAAGTTGGTCGAGTAGTTGGTCGAGTGATTGGTCGAGTAGTTGTTCGAGTAGTTGGTCAAGTAGTTGGTTGAGTAGTTGGTCAAGTAGTTGGTCGAGTGATTGGTCGAGTAGTTGGTCGAGTAGTTGGTCGAGTAGTTGGTCTAGTAGTTGGTCGAGTGATTGGTCGAGTAGACGGTCGAGTGGTCGGTCGAGTAGTTGGTCGAGTAGTTGGTCGAGTAGTTGGTCGAGTAGTTGGTCGAGTGATTGGTCGAGTAGTTGGTCGAGTAGTTGGTTGAGTAGTTGGTCAAGTAGTTGGTCGAGTGATTGGTCGAGTAGTTGGTCGAGTAGTTGGTTGAGTAGTTGGTCGAGTAGTTGGTCGAGTAGTTGGTCGAGTAGATGGTCGAGTAGTTGGTCGAGTGGTTGGTCGAGTAGTTGGTCGAGTAGTTGGTTGAGTAGTTGGTCTAGTGATTGGTCGAGTAGTCGTTCGAGTGGTCGGTCGAGTAGTTGGTCGAGTAGTTGTTTGTGTAGTTGGTCGAGTAGTTGGTCGAGTGATTGGTCGAGTAGTCGGTCGAGTGGTCGGTCGAGTAGTTGGTCGAGTAGTTGGTCGAGTAGTTGGTCGAGTAGATGGTCGAGTAGTTGGTCGAGTAGTTGGTCGAGTAGTTGGTCGAGTAGTTGGTCGAGTAGTTGTTCGAGTGATTGGTCGAGTGGTCGGTCGAGTGGTCGGTCGAGTAGTTGGTCGAGTAGCTGGTCGAGTAGTTGGTCGAGTGATTGCTCCAGTAGTTGGTCGAGTAGTTGATCGAGTGATTGGTCGAGTAGTTGGTCTAGTAGTTGGTCGAGTAGTTGGTCGAGTAGTTGGACGAGTAGTTGGTCGAGTAGTTGGTCGAGTAGTTGGTCGAGTGATTGGTCGAGTAGTTGGTTGAGTAATTAGTCGAGTAGTTGGTCAAGTAGTTGGTCGAGTAGATGGTCGAGTAGTTGGTCGAGTAGTTGGTCGAGTGATTGGTCGAGTGATTGGTCTAGTAGTCGTTCGAGTGGTCGGTCGAGTAGTTGGTCGAGTAGTTGGTCGAGTAGTTGGTCGAGTAGTTGGTCGAGTAGTTGGTCGAGTAGTTGGTCGAGTGATTGGTCGAGTAGTTGGTCGAGTAGTTGGTTGAGTAGTTGGTCGAGTAGTTGGTCGAGTAGTTGGTCGAGTGATTGGTCGAGTAGATGGTCGAGTGGTCGGTCGAGTAGTTGGTCGAGTAGTTAGTCGAGTAGTTGGTCGAGTAGATGGTCGAGTAGTTGGTCGAGTGGTTGGTCGAGTAGTTGGTTGAGTAGTTGGTCGAGTGATTGGTCGAGTGGTCGGTCGAGTGGACGGTCGAGAAGTTGGTCGAGTAGTTGGTCGAGTGATTGGTCGAGTAGTTGTTCGAGTAGTTGGTCAAGTAGTTGGTTGAGTAGTTGGTCAAGTAGTTGGTCGAGTGATTGGTCGAGTAGTTGGTCGAGTAGTTGGTCGAGTAGTTGGTTGAGTAGTTGGTCGAGTAGTTGGTCGAGTAGTTGGTCGAGTGGTTGGGCGAGTAGACGGTCGAGTGGTCAGTCGAGTACTTGTTCGAGTAGTTGGTCGAGTAGTTGGTCGAGTAGATGGTCGAGTAGTTGGTCGAGTGGTTGGTCGAGTAGTTGGTCGAGTAGTTGGTTGAGTAGTTGGTCGAGTGATTGGTCGAGTAGTCGTTCGAGTGGTCGGTCGAGTAGTTGGTCGAGTAGTTGTTTGTGTAGTTGGTCGAGTAGTTGGTCGAGTGATTGGTCGAGTAGTCGGTCGAGTGGTCGGTCGAGTAGTTGGTCGAGTAGTTGGTCGAGTAGTTGGTCGAGTAGATGGTCGAGTAGTTGGTCGAGTAGTTGGTCGAGTAGTTGGTCGAGTGATTGGTCGAGTAGTTGGTCGAGTAGTTGGTCGAGTAGTTGTTCGAGTGATTGGTCGAGTGGTCGGTCGAGTGGTCGGTCGAGTAGTTGGTCGAGTAGTTCGTCGAGTAGCTGGTCGAGTAGTTGGTCGAGTGATTGCTCCAGTAGTTGGTCGAGTAGTTGATCGAGTGATTGGTCGAGTAGTTGGTCTAGTAGTTGGTCGAGTAGTTGGTCGAGTAGTTGGACGAGTAGTTGGTCGAGTAGTTGGTTGAGTAGTTGGTCGAGTAGTTGGTCGAGTGATTGGTCGAGTAGTTGGTTGAGTAATTAGTCGAGTAGTTGGTCAAGTAGTTGGTCGAGTAGATGTTCGAGTAGTTGGTCGAGTAGTTGGTCGAGTGATTGGTCGAGTGATTGGTCTAGTAGTCGTTCGAGTGGTCGGTCGAGTAGTTGGTCGAGTAGTTGGTCGAGTAGTTGGTCGAGTAGTTGGTCGAGTAGTTGGTCGAGTGATTGGTCGAGTAGTTGGTCGAGTAGTTGGTCGAGTAGTTGGTCGAGTGAATGGTCAAGTAGTCGGTCGAGTGGTCGTTCGAGTAGTTGGTCGAGTAGTTGGTCGAGTAGTTGGTCGAGTAGATGGTCGAGTAGTTGGTCGAGTAGTTGGTCGAGTAGTTGGTCGAGTGATTGGTCGAGTAGTTGGTCGAGTAGTTGGTCGAGTAGTTGTTCGAGTGATTGGTCGAGTGGTCGGTCGAGTGGTCGGTCGAGTGGTTGGTCGAGTAGTTCGTCGAGTAGCTGGTCGAAAAGTTGGTCGAGTGATTGCTCCAGTAGTTGGTCGAGTAGTTGATCGAGTGATTGGTCGAGTAGTTGGTCTAGTAGTTGGTCGAGTAGTTGGTCGAGTAGTTGGACGAGTAGTTGGTCGAGTAGTTGGTCGAGTAGTTGGTCGAGTAGTTGTTCGAGTAGTTGGTCGAGTAGTTGGTCGAGTAGTTGGTCGAGTAGTTGGTCGAGTGATTGGTCGAGTGGTCGGTCGAGTAGTTGGTCGAGTAGTTGGTCGAGTAGTTGGTTGAGTAGTTGGTCAAGTAGTTGGTCAAGTGATTGGTCGAGTAGTTGGTCGAGTAGTTGGTTGAGTAGTTGGTCGAGTAGTTGGTCGAGTAGTTGGTCGAGTGATTGGTCGAGTAGATGGTCGAGTGGTCGGTCGAGTAGTTGGTCGAGTAGTTGGTCGAGTAGTTGGTCGAGTAGATGGTCGAGTAGTTGGTCGAGTGGTTGGTCGAGTAGTTGGTTGAGTAGTTGGTCGAGTGATTGGTCGAGTGGTCGGTCGAGTGGACGGTCTAGAATTTGGTCGAGTAGTTGGTCGAGTGATTGGTCGAGTAGTTGTTCGAGTAGTTGGTCAAGTAGTTGGTTGAGTAGTTGGTCAAGTAGTTGGTCGAGTGATTGGTCGAGTAGTTGGTCGAGTAGTTGGTCGAGTAGTTGGTCTAGTAGTTGGTCGAGTGATTGGTCGAGTAGACGGTCGAGTGGTCGGTCGAGTAGTTGGTCGAGTAGTTGGTCGAGTAGTTGGTCGAGTAGATGATCGAGTAGTTGGTCGAGTGGTTGGTCGAGTAGTTGGTCGAGTAGTTGTTCGAGTAGTTGGTCGAGTAGTTGGTCGAGTAGTTGGTCGAGTAGTTGGTCGAGTGATTGGTCGAGTGGTCGGTCGAGTAGTTGGTCGAGTAGTTGGTCGAGTAGTTGGTTGAGTAGTTGGTCAAGTAGTTGGTCAAGTGATTGGTCGAGTAGTTGGTCGAGTAGTTGGTTGAGTAGTTGGTCGAGTAGTTGGTCGAGTAGTTGGTCGAGTGATTGGTCGAGTAGATGGTCGAGTGGTCGGTCGAGTAGTTGGTCGAGTAGTTGGTCGAGTAGTTGGTCGAGTAGATGGTCGAGTAGTTGGTCGAGTGGTTGGTCGAGTAGTTGGTTGAGTAGTTGGTCGAGTGATTGGTCGAGTGGTCGGTCGAGTGGACGGTCTAGAAGTTGGTCGAGTAGTTGGTCGAGTGATTGGTCGAGTAGTTGTTCGAGTAGTTGGTCAAGTAGTTGGTTGAGTAGTTGGTCAAGTAGTTGGTCGAGTGATTGATCGAGTAGTTGGTCGAGTAGTTGGTCGAGTAGTTGGTCGAGTAGTTGGTCGAGTGATTGGTCGAGTAGTTGGTCGAGTAGTTGGTTGAGTAGTTGGTCGAGTAGTTGGTCGAGTAGTTGGTCGAGTGATTGGTCGAGTAGTCGGTCGAGTGGTCGGTCGAGTAGTTCGTCGAGTTGTTGGTCGAGCGATTGGTCGAGTAGTTGGTCGAGTGATTGATCGAGTAGTTGGTCAAGTAGTTGGTCGAGTAATTGGTCGAGTAGTTGGTCGAGTAGTTGGTCGAGTAGTTGGTCGAGTGATTGGTCGAGTAGTTGGTCGAGTAGTTGTTCGAGTGATTGGTCGAGTGGTCGGTCGAGTAGTTGGTCGAGTAGTTGGTCGAGTAGTTGGTTGAGTAGTTGGTCAAGTAGTTGGTCAAGTGATTGGTCGAGTAGTTGGTCGAGTAGTTGGTTGAGTAGTTGGTCGAGTAGTTGGTCGAGTAGTTGGTCGAGTGATTGGTCGAGTAGATGGTCGAGTGGTCGGTCGAGTAGTTGGTCGAGTAGTTGGTCGAGTAGTTGGTCGAGTAGATGGTCGAGTAGTTGGTCGAGTGGTTGGTCGAGTAGTTGGTTGAGTAGTTGGTCGAGTTATTGGTCGAGTGGTCGGTCGAGTGGACGGTCTAGAAGTTGGTCGAGTAGTTGGTCGAGTGATTGGTCGAGTAGTTGTTCGAGTAGTTGGTCAAGTAGTTGGTTGAGTAGTTGGTCAAGTAGTTGGTCGAGTGACTGGTCGAGTAGTTGGTCGAGTAGTTGGTTGAGTAGTTGGTCGAGTAGTTGGTCTAGTAGTTGGTCGAGTGATTGGTCGAGTAGACGGTCGAGTGGTCGGTCGAGTAGTTGGTCGAGTATTTGGTCGAGTAGTTGGTCGAGTAGATGATCGAGTAGTTGGTCGAGTGGTTGGTCGAGTAGTTGGTCGAGTAGTTGGTTGAGTAGTTGGTCTAGTGATTGGTCGAGTAGTCGATCGAGTGGTCGGTCGAGTAGTTGGTCGAGTAGTTGTTTGTGTAGTTGGTCGAGTGATTGGTCGAGTAGTCGGTCGAGTGGTCGATCGAGTAGTTGGTCGAGTAGTTGGTCGAGTAGATGGTCGAGTAGTTGGTCGAGTAGTTGGTCGAGTAGTTGGTCGAGTGATTGGTCGAGTAGTTGGTCGAGTAGTTGGTCGAGTAGTTGTTCGAGTGATTGGTCGAGTGGTCGGTCGAGTGGTCGGTCGAGTAGTTGGTCGAGTAGTTCGTCGAGTAGCTGGTCGAGTAGTTGGTCGAGTGATTGCTCCAGTAGTTGGTCGAGTAGTTGATCAAGTGATTGGTCGAGTACTTGGTCTAGTAGTTGGTCGAGTAGTTGGTCGAGTAGTTGGACGAGTAGTTGGTCGAGTAGTTGGTCGAGTACTTGGTCGAGTAGTTGGTCGAGTGATTGGTTGAGTAGTTGGTTGAGTAATTAGTCGAGTAGTTGGTCAAGTAGTTGGTCGAGTAGATGGTCGAGTAGTTGGTCGAGTAGTTGGTCGAGTGATTGGTCGAGTGATTGGTCTAGTAGTCGTTCGAGTGGTCGGTCGAGTAGTTGGTCGAGTAGTTGGTCGAGTAGTTGGTCGAGTAGTTGGTCGCGTGATTGGTCGAGTAGTTGGTCGAGTAGTTGGTTGAGTAGTTGGTCAAGTAGTTGGTCGAGTGATTGGTCGAGTAGTTGGTCGAGTAGTTGGTTGAGTAGTTGGTCGAGTAGTTGGTCGAGTAGTTGGTCGAGTAGATGGTCGAGTAGTTGGTCGAGTGGTTGGTCGAGTAGTTGGTCGAGTAGTTGGTCGAGTGCTTGGTCGAGTAGTTGTTCGAGTAGTTGGTCAAGTAGTTGGTTGAGTAGTTGGTCAAGTAGTTGGTCTAGTGATTGGTCGAGTAGTCGTTCGAGTGGTCGGTCGAGTAGTTGTTTGTGTAGTTGGTCGAGTGATTGGTCGAGTAGTCGGTCGAGTGGTCGGTCGAGTAGTTGGTCGAGTAGTTGGTCGAGTAGTTGGTCGAGTAGATGGTCGAGTAGTTGGTCGAGTAGTTGGTCGAGTAGTTGGTCGAGTGATTGGTCGAGTAGTTGGTCGAGTAGTTGGTCGAGTAGTTGTTCGAGTGATTGGTCGAGTGGTCGGTCGAGTGGTCGGTCGAGTAGTTGGTCGAGTAGCTGGTCGAGTAGTTGGTCGAGTGATTGCTCCAGTAGTTGGTCGAGTAGTTGATCGAGTGATTGGTCGAGTAGTTGGTCTAGTAGTTGGTCGAGTAGTTGGTCGAGTAGTTGGACGAGTAGTTGGTCGAGTAGTTGGTCGAGTAGTTGGTCGAGTGATTGGTCGAGTAGTTGATTGAGTAATTAGTCGAGTAGTTGGTCAAGTAGTTGGTCGAGTAGATGGTCGAGTAGTTGGTCGAGTAGTTGGTCGAGTGATTGGTCGAGTGGTCGGTCGAGTGGTCGGTCGAGTGGTTGGTCGAGTAGTTCGTCGAGTAGCTGGTCGAAAAGTTGGTCGAGTGATTGCTCCAGTAGTTGGTCGAGTAGTTGATCGAGTAGTTGGTTGAGTAGTTGGTCAAGTAGTTGGTCGAGTGATTGGTCGAGTAGTTGGTCGAGTAGTTGGTTGAGTAGTTGGTCGAGTAGTTGGTCGAGTAGTTGGTCGAGTGATTGGTCGAGTAGATGGTCGAGTGGTCGGTCGAGTAGTTGGTCGAGTAGTTGGTCGAGTAGTTGGTCGAGTAGATGGTCGAGTAGTTGGTGGAGTGGTTGGTCGAGTAGTTGGTTGAGTAGTTGGTCGAGTGATTGGTCGAGTGGTCGGTCGAGTGGACGGTCTAGAAGTTGGTCGAGTAGTTGGTCGAGTGATTGGTCGAGTAGTTGGTCGAGTGGTTGGTCGAGTAGTTGGTCGAGTAGTTGGTTGAGTAGTTGGTCTAGTGATTGGTCGAGTAGTCGATCGAGTGGTCGGTCGAGTAGTTGTTTGTGTAGTTGGTCGAGTGATTGGTCGAGTAGTCGGTCGAGTGGTCGGTCGAGTAGTTGGTCGAGTAGTTGGTCGAGTAGTTGGTCGAGTAGATGGTCGAGTAGTTGGTCGAGTAGTTGGTCGAGTAGTTGGTCGAGTGATTGGTCGAGTAGATGGTCGAGTAGTTGGTCGAGTAGTTGTTCGAGTGATTGGTCGAGTGGTCGGTCGAGTGGTCGGTCGAGTAGTTGGTCGAGTGATTGGTCGAGTGATTGGTCTAGTAGTCGGTCGAGTGGTCGGTCGAGTGGTCGGTCGAGTAGTTGGTTGAGTAGTTGGTCGAGTAGTTGGTCGAGTAGTTGGTCGAGTGATTGGTCGAGTAGTCGGTCGAGTGGTCGGTCGAGTAGTTGGTCGAGTAGTTGGTCGAGTAGTTGGTCGAGTAGTTGGTCGAGTAGTTGGTCGAGTAGATGGTCGAGTAGTTGGTCGAGTAGTTGGTCGAGTAGTTGGTCGAGTAGTTGGTCGAGTTGTTGGTCGAGCGATTGGTCGAGTAGTTGGTCGAGTGATTGATCGAGTAGTTGGTCAAGTAGTTGGTCGAGTAATTGGTCAAGTAGTTGGTCGAGTAGTTGTTCGAGTAGTTGGTCGAGTGATTGGTCGAGTAGTTGGTCGAGTAGTTGTTCGAGTGATTGGTCGAGTGGTCGGTCGAGTAGTTGGTCGAGTAGTTGGTCGAGTAGTTGGTTGAGTAGTTGGTCAAGTAGTTGGTCGAGTGATTGGTCGAGTAGTTGGTCGAGTAGTTGGTTGAGTAGTTGGTCGAGTAGTTGGTCGAGTAGATGGTCGAGTGGTCGGTCGAGTAGTTGGTCGAGTAGTTGGTCAAGTAGTTGGTCGAGTAGTTGGTCGAGTAGTTGGTCGAGTAGTTGGTCGAGTGATTGGTCGAGTAGTTGGTCGAGTAGTTGGTCGAGTAGTTGTTCGAGTGATTGGTCGAGTGGTCGGTCGAGTAGTTGGTCGAGTAGTTGGTCGAGTATTTGGTCGAGTAGTTGGTCGAGTAGTTGGTCGAGGGATTGGTCGAGTAGTTGGTCGAGTAGTTGGTTGAGTAGTTGGTCGAGTAGTTGGTCGAGTAGTTGGTCGAGTGATTGGTCGAGTAGTCGGTCGAGTGGTCGGTCGAGTAGTTGGTCGAGTAGTTGGTCGAGTAGTAGGTCGAGTAGTTGGTCGAGTAGTTGGTCGAGTAGATGGTCGAGTAGTTGGTCGAGTAGTTGGTCGAGTAGTTGGTCGAGTTGTTGGTCGAGCGATTGGTCGAGTAGTTGGTCGAGTGATTGATCGAGTAGTTGGTCAAGTAGTTGGTCGAGTAATTGGTCGAGTAGTTGGTCGAGTAGTTTGTCGAGTAGTTGGTCGAGTGATTGGCCGAGTAGTTGGTCGAGTAGTTGTTCGAGTGATTGGTCGAGTGGTCGGTCGAGTAGTTGGTCGAGTAGTTGGTCGAGTAGTTGGTTGAGTAGTTGGTCAAGTAGTTGGTCAAGTGATTGGTCGAGTAGTTGGTCGAGTAGTTGGTTGAGTAGTTGGTCGAGTAGATGGTCGAGTAGTTGTTCGAGTGATTGGTCGAGTGGTCGGTCGAGTAGTTGGTCGAGTAGTTGGTCGAGTATTTGGTCGAGTAGTTGGTCGAGTAGTTGGTCGAGGGATTGGTCGAGTAGTTGGTCGAGTAGTTGGTTGAGTAGTTGGTCGAGTAGTTGGTCGTGTAGTTGGTCGAGTGATTGGTCGAGTAGTCGGTCGAGTGGTCGGTCGAGTAGTTGGTCGAGTAGTTGGTCGAGTAGTGAGTCGAGTAGTTGGTCGAGTAGTTGGTCGAGTAGATGGTCGAGTAGTTGGTCGAGTAGTTGGTCGAGTAGTTGGTCGAGTTGTTGGTCGAGCGATTGGTCGAGTAGTTGGTCGAGTGATTGATCGAGTAGTTGATCAAGTAGTTGGTCGAGTAATTGGTCGAGTAGTTGGTCGAGTAGTTGGTCGAGTGATTGGCCGAGTAGTTGGTCGAGTAGTTGTTCGAGTGATTGGTCGAGTGGTCGGTCGAGTAGTTGGTCGAGTAGTTGGTCGAGTAGTTGGTTGAGTAGTTGGTCAAGTAGTTGGTCAAGTGATTGGTCGAGTAGTTGGTCGAGTAGTTGGTTGAGTAGTTGGTCGAGTAGTTGGTCGAGTAGTTGGTCGAGTGATTGGTCGAGTAGATGATCGAGTGGTCGGTCGAGTAGTTGGTCGAGTAGTTGGTCGAGTAGTTGGTCGAGTAGATGGTCGAGTAGTTGGTCGAGTGGTTGGTCGAGTAGTTGGTTGAGTAGTTGGTCGAGTGATTGGTCGAGTGGTCGGTCGAGTGGACGGTCTAGAAGTTGGTCGAGTAGTTGGTCGAGTGATTGGTCGAGTAGTTGTTCGAGTAGTTGGTCAAGTAGTTGGTTGAGTAGTTGGTCAAGTAGTTGGTCGAGTGATTGGTCGAGTAGTTGGTCGAGTAGTTGGTCGAGTAGTTGGTCTAGTAGTTGGTCGAGTGATTGGTCGAGTAGACGGTCGAGTGGTCGGTCGAGTAGATGGTCGAGTAGTTGGTCGAGTAGTTGGTCGAGTAGATGATCGAGTAGTTGGTCGAGTGGTTGGTCGAGTAGTTGGTCGAGTAGTTGGTTGAGTAGTTGGTCTAGTGATTGGTCAAGTAGTCGATCGAGTGGTCGGTCGAGTAGTTGGTCGAGTAGTTGTTTGTGTAGTTGGTCGAGTGATTGGTCGAGTAGTCGGTCGAGTGGTCGGTCGAGTAGTTGGTCGAGTAGTTGGTCGAGTAGTTGGTCGAGTAGATGGTCGAGTAGTTGGTCGAGTAGTTGGTCGAGTAGTTGGTCGAGTGATTGGTCGAGTAGTTGGTCGAGTAGTTGGTCGAGTAGTTGTTCGAGTGATTGGTCGAGTGGTCGGTCGAGTGGTCGGTCGAGTAGTTGGTCGAGTAGTTCGTCGAGTAGCTGGTCGAGTAGTTGGTCGAGTGATTGCTCCAGTAGTTGGTCGAGTAGTTGATCAAGTGATTGGTCGAGTACTTGGTCTAGTAGTTGGTCGAGTAGTTGGTCGAGTAGTTGGTCGAGTGATTGGTCGAGTAGATGGTCGAGTACTTGGTCGAGTAGTTGGTCGAGCGATTGGTCGAGTAGTTGGTTGAGTAATTAGTCGAGTAGTTGGTCAAGTAGTTGGTCGAGTAGATGGTCGAGTAGTTGGTCGAGTAGTTGGTCGAGTGATTGGTCGAGTGATTGGTCTAGTAGTCGTTCGAGTGGTCGGTCGAGTAGTTGGTCGAGTAGTTGGTCGAGTAGTTGGTCGAGTAGTTGGTCGAGTGATTGGTCGAGTAGTCGGTCGAGTAGTTGGTTGAGTAGTTGGTCGAGTAGTTGGTCGAGTAGTTGGTCGAGTAGATGGTCGAGTAGTTGGTCGAGTGGTTGGTCGAGTAGTTGGTCGAGTAGTTGGTTGAGTAGTTGGTCTAGTGATTGGTCGAGTAGTCGTTCGAGTGGTCGGTCGAGTAGTTGGTCGAGTAGTTGTTTGTGTAGTTGGTCGAGTAGTTGGTCGAGTGATTGGTCGAGTAGTCGGTCGAGTGGTCGGTCGAGTAGTTGGTCGAGTAGTTGGTCGAGTAGTTGGTCGAGTAGATGGTCGAGTAGTTGGTCGAGTAGTTGGTCGAGTAGTTGGTCGAGTGATTGGTCGAGTAGTTGGTCGAGTAGTTGGTCGAGTAGTTGTTCGAGTGATTGGTCGAGTGGTCGGTCGAGTGGTCGGTCGAGTAGTTGGTCGAGTAGCTGGTCGAGTAGTTGGTCGAGTGATTGCTCCAGTAGTTGGTCGAGTAGTTGATCGAGTGATTGGTCGAGTAGTTGGTCTAGTAGTTGGTCGAGTAGTTGGTCGAGTAGTTGGACGTGTAGTTGGTCGAGTAGTTGGTCGAGTAGTTGGTCGAGTGATTGGTCGAGTAGTTGGTTGAGTAATTAGTCGAGTAGTTGGTCAAGTAGTTGGTCGAGTAGTTGGTCGAGTAGTTGGTCGAGTAGTTGGTCGAGTGATTGGTCGAGTAGTTGGTCGAGTAGTTGGTTGAGTAGTTGGTCGAGTAGTTGGTCGAGTAGTTGGTCGAGTGATTGGTCGAGTAGATGGTCGAGTGGTCGGTCGAGTAGTTGGTCGAGTAGTTGGTCGAGTAGTTGGTCGAGTAGATGGTCGAGTAGTTGGTCGAGTGGTTGGTCGAGTAGTTGGTTGAGTAGTTGGTCGAGTGATTGGTCGAGTGGTCGGTCGAGTGGACGATCGAGAAGTTGGTCGAGTAGTTGGTCGAGTGATTGGTCGAGTAGTTGTTCGAGTAGTTGGTCAAGTAGTTGGTTGAGTAGTTGGTCAAGTAGTTGGTCGAGTGATTGGTCGAGTAGTTGGTCGAGTAGTTGGTCGAGTAGTTGGTTGAGTAGTTGGTCGAGTAGTTGGTCGAGTAGTTGGTCGAGTGGTTGGGCGAGTAGACGGTCGAGTGGTCAGTCGAGTACTTGTTCGAGTAGTTGATCGAGTAGTTGGTCGAGTAGATGGTCGAGTAGTTGGTCGAGTGGTTGGTCGAGTAGTTGGTCGAGTAGTTGGTTGAGTAGTTGGTCGAGTGATTGGTCGAGTAGTCGTTCGAGTGGTCGGTCGAGTAGTTGGTCGAGTAGTTGTTTGTGTAGTTGGTCGAGTAGTTGGTCGAGTGATTGGTCGAGTAGTCGGTCGAGTGGTCGGTCGAGTAGTTGGTCGAGTAGTTGGTCGAGTAGTTGGTCGAGTAGATGGTCGAGTAGCTGGTCGAGTAGTTGGTCGAGTGATTGGTCGAGTAGTTGGTCGAGTAGTTGGTCGAGTAGTTGTTCGAGTGATTGGTCGAGTGGTCGGTCGAGTGGTCGGTCGAGTAGTTGGTCGAGTAGTTCGTCGAGTAGCTGGTCGAGTAGTTGGTCGAGTGATTGCTCCAGTAGTTGGTCGAGTAGTCGATCGAGGGATTGGTCGAGTAGTTGGTCTAGTAGTTGGTCGAGTAGTTGGTCGAGTAGTTGGACGAGTAGTTGGTCGAGTAGTTGGTTGAGTAGTTGGTCGAGTAGTTGGTCGAGTGATTGGTCGAGTAGTTGGTTGAGTAATTAGTCGAGTAGTTGGTCAAGTAGTTGGTCGAGTAGATGGTCGAGTAATTGGTCGAGTAGTTGGTCGAGTGATTGGTCGAGTGATTGGTCTAGTAGTCGTTCGAGTGGTCGGTCGAGTAGTTGGTCGAGTAGTTGGTCGAGTAGTTGGTCGAGTAGTTGGTCGAGTAGTTGGTCGAGTGATTGGTCGAGTAGTTGGTCGAGTAGTTGGTCGAGTAGTTGGTCGAGTGAATGGTCAAGTAGTCGGTCGAGTGGTCGTTCGAGTAGTTGGTCGAGTAGTTGGTCGAGTAGTTGGTCGAGTAGATGGTCGAGTAGTTGGTCGAGTAGTTGGTCGAGTAGTTGGTCGAGTGATTGGTCGAGTAGTTGGTCGAGTAGTTGGTCGAGTAGTTGTTCGAGTGATTGGTCGAGTGGTCGGTCGAGTGGTCGGTCGAGTGGTTGGTCGAGTAGTTAGTCGAGTAGCTGGTCGAAAAGTTGGTCGAGTGATTGCTCCAGTAGTTGGTCGAGTAGTTGATCGAGTGATTGGTCGAGTAGTTGGTCTAGTAGTTGGTCGAGTAGTTGGTCGAGTAGTTGGACGAGTAGTTGGTCGAGTAGTTGGTCGAGTAGTTGGTCGAGTAGTTGTTCGAGTAGTTGGTCGAGTAGTTGGTCGAGTAGTTGGTCGAGTAGTTGGTCGAGTAGTTGATTGAGTAGTTGGTCAAGTAGTTGGTCAAGTGATTGGTCGAGTAGTTGGTCGAGTAGTGAGTCGAGTAGTTGGTCGAGTAGTTGGTCGAGTAGATGGTCGAGTAGTTGGTCGAGTAGTTGGTCGAGTAGTTGGTCGAGTTGTTGGTCGAGCGATTGGTCGAGTAGTTGGTCGAGTGATTGATCGAGTAGTTGATCAAGTAGTTGGTCGAGTAATTGGTCGAGTAGTTGGTCGAGTAGTTGGTCGAGTGATTGGCCGAGTAGTTGGTCGAGTAGTTGTTCGAGTGATTGGTCGAGTGGTCGGTCGAGTAGTTGGTCGAGTAGTTGGTCGAGTAGTTGGTTGAGTAGTTGGTCAAGTAGTTGGTCAAGTGATTGGTCGAGTAGTTGGTCGAGTAGTTGGTTGAGTAGTTGGTCGAGTAGTTGGTCGAGTAGTTGGTCGAGTGATTGGTCGAGTAGATGATCGAGTGGTCGGTCGAGTAGTTGGTCGAGTAGTTGGTCGAGTAGTTGGTCGAGTAGATGGTCGAGTAGTTGGTCGAGTGGTTGGTCGAGTAGTTGGTTGAGTAGTTGGTCGAGTGATTGGTCGAGTGGTCGGTCGAGTGGACGGTCTAGAAGTTGGTCGAGTAGTTGGTCGAGTGATTGGTCGAGTAGTTGTTCGAGTAGTTGGTCAAGTAGTTGGTTGAGTAGTTGGTCAAGTAGTTGGTCGAGTGATTGGTCGAGTAGTTGGTCGAGTAGTTGGTCGAGTAGTTGGTCTAGTAGTTGGTCGAGTGATTGGTCGAGTAGACGGTCGAGTGGTCGGTCGAGTAGTTGGTCGAGTAGTTGGTCGAGTAGTTGGTCGAGTAGATGATCGAGTAGTTGGTCGAGTGGTTGGTCGAGTAGTTGGTCGAGTAGTTGGTTGAGTAGTTGGTCTAGTGATTGGTCAAGTAGTCGATCGAGTGGTCGGTCGAGTAGTTGGTCGAGTAGTTGTTTGTGTAGTTGGTCGAGTGATTGGTCGAGTAGTCGGTCGAGTGGTCGGTCGAGTAGTTGGTCGAGTAGTTGGTCGAGTAGTTGGTCGAGTAGATGGTCGAGTAGTTGGTCGAGTAGTTGGTCGAGTAGTTGGTCGAGTGATTGGTCGAGTAGTTGGTCGAGTAGTTGGTCGAGTAGTTGGTCGAGTGATTGGTCGAGTAGTCGGTCGAGTGGTCGGTCGAGTAGTTGGTCGAGTAGTTGGTCGAGTAGTTGGTCGAGTAGTTCGTCGAGTAGCTGGTCGAGTAGTTGGTCGAGTGATTGCTCCAGTAGTTGGTCGAGTAGTTGATCAAGTGATTGGTCGAGTACTTGGTCTAGTAGTTGGTCGAGTAGTTGGTCGAGTAGTTGGACGAGTAGTTGGTCGAGTAGTTGGTCGAGTACTTGGTCGAGTAGTTGGTCGAGCGATTGGTCGAGTAGTTGGTTGAGTAATTAGTCGAGTAGTTGGTCAAGTAGTTGGTCGAGTAGATGGTCGAGTAGTTGGTCGAGTAGTTGGTCGAGTGATTGGTCGAGTGATTGGTCTAGTAGTCGTTCGAGTGGTCGGTCGAGTAGTTGGTCGAGTAGTTGGTCGAGTAGTTGGTCGAGTAGTTGGTCGAGTGATTGGTCGAGTAGTCGGTCGAGTAGTTGGTTGAGTAGTTGGTCAAGTAGTTGGTCGAGTGATTGGTCGAGTAGTTGGTCGAGTAGTTGGTTGAGTAGTTGGTCGAGTAGTTGGTCGAGTAGTTGGTCGAGTAGATGGTCGAGTAGTTGGTCGAGTGGTTGGTCGAGTAGTTGGTCGAGTAGTTGGTTGAGTAGTTGGTCTAGTGATTGGTCGAGTAGTCGTTCGAGTGGTCGGTCGAGTAGTTGGTCGAGTAGTTGTTTGTGTAGTTGGTCGAGTAGTTGGTCGAGTGATTGGTCGAGTAGTCGGTCGAGTGGTCGGTCGAGTAGTTGGTCGAGTAGTTGGTCGAGTAGTTGGTCGAGTAGATGGTCGAGTAGTTGGTCGAGTAGTTGGTCGAGTAGTTGGTCGAGTGATTGGTCGAGTAGTTGGTCGAGTAGTTGGTCGAGTAGTTGTTCGAGTGATTGGTCGAGTGGTCGGTCGAGTGGTCGGTCGAGTAGTTGGTCGAGTAGCTGGTCGAGTAGTTGGTCGAGTGATTGCTCCAGTAGTTGGTCGAGTAGTTGATCGAGTGATTGGTCGAGTAGTTGGTCTAGTAGTTGGTCGAGTAGTTGGTCGAGTAGTTGGACGAGTAGTTGGTCGAGTAGTTGGTCGAGTAGTTGGTCGAGTGATTGGTCGAGTAGTTGGTTGAGTAATTAGTCGAGTAGTTGGTCAAGTAGTTGGTCGAGTAGTTGGTCGAGTAGTTGGTCGAGTAGTTGGTCGAGTGATTGGTCGAGTAGTTGGTCGAGTAGTTGGTTGAGTAGTTGGTCGAGTAGTTGGTCGAGTAGTTGGTCGAGTGATTGGTCGAGTAGATGGTCGAGTGGTCGGTCGAGTAGTTGGTCGAGTAGTTGGTCGAGTAGTTGGTCGAGTAGATGGTCGAGTAGTTGGTCGAGTGGTTGGTCGAGTAGTTGGTTGAGTAGTTGGTCGAGTGATTGGTCGAGTGGTCGGTCGAGTGGACGATCGAGAAGTTGGTCGAGTAGTTGGTCGAGTGATTGGTCGAGTAGTTGTTCGAGTAGTTGGTCAAGTAGTTGGTTGAGTAGTTGGTCAAGTAGTTGGTCGAGTGATTGGTCGAGTAGTTGGTCGAGTAGTTGGTCGAGTAGTTGGTTGAGTAGTTGGTCGAGTAGTTGGTCGAGTAGTTGGTCGAGTGGTTGGGCGAGTAGACGGTCGAGTGGTCAGTCGAGTACTTGTTCGAGTAGTTGGTCGAGTAGTTGGTCGAGTAGATGGTCGAGTAGTTGGTCGAGTGGTTGGTCGAGTAGTTGGTCGAGTAGTTGGTTGAGTAGTTGGTCGAGTGATTGGTCGAGTAGTCGTTCGAGTGGTCGGTCGAGTAGTTGGTCGAGTAGTTGTTTGTGTAGTTGGTCGAGTAGTTGGTCGAGTGATTGGTCGAGTAGTCGGTCGAGTGGTCGGTCGAGTAGTTGGTCGAGTAGTTGGTCGAGTAGTTGGTCGAGTAGATGGTCGAGTAGTTGGTCGAGTAGTTGGTCGAGTGATTGGTCGAGTAGTTGGTCGAGTAGTTGGTCGAGTAGTTGTTCGAGTGATTGGTCGAGTGGTCGGTCGAGTGGTCGGTCGAGTAGTTGGTCGAGTAGTTCGTCGAGTAGCTGGTCGAGTAGTTGGTCGAGTGATTGCTCCAGTAGTTGGTCGAGTAGTTGATCGAGTGATTGGTCGAGTAGTTGGTCTAGTAGTTGGTCGAGTAGTTGGTCGAGTAGTTGGACGAGTAGTTGGTCGAGTAGTTGGTTGAGTAGTTGGTCGAGTAGTTGGTCGAGTGATTGGTCGAGTAGTTGGTTGAGTAATTAGTCGAGTAGTTGGTCAAGTAGTTGGTCGAGTAGATGGTCGAGTAATTGGTCGAGTAGTTGGTCGAGTGATTGGTCGAGTGATTGGTCTAGTAGTCGTTCGAGTGGTCGGTCGAGTAGTTGGTCGAGTAGTTGGTCGAGTAGTTGGTCGAGTAGTTGGTCGAGTAGTTGGTCGAGTGATTGGTCGAGTAGTTGGTCGAGTAGTTGGTCGAGTAGTTGGTCGAGTGAATGGTCAAGTAGTCGGTCGAGTGGTCGTTCGAGTAGTTGGTCGAGTAGTTGGTCGAGTAGTTGGTCGAGTAGATGGTCGAGTAGTTGGTCGAGTAGTTGGTCGAGTAGTTGGTCGAGTGATTGGTCGAGTAGTTGGTCGAGTAGTTGGTCGAGTAGTTGTTCGAGTGATTGGTCGAGTGGTCGGTCGAGTGGTCGGTCGAGTGGTTGGTCGAGTAGTTAGTCGAGTAGCTGGTCGAAAAGTTGGTCGAGTGATTGCTCCAGTAGTTGGTCGAGTAGTTGATCGAGTGATTGGTCGAGTAGTTGGTCTAGTAGTTGGTCGAGTAGTTGGTCGAGTAGTTGGACGAGTAGTTGGTCGAGTAGTTGGTCGAGTAGTTGGTCGAGTAGTTGTTCGAGTAGTTGGTCGAGTAGTTGGTCGAGTAGTTGGTCGAGTAGTTGGTCGAGTAGTTGGTTGAGTAGTTGGTCAAGTAGTTGGTCAAGTGATTGGTCGAGTAGTTGGTCGAGTAGTTGGTTGAGTAGTTGGTCGAGTAGTTGGTCGAGTAGTTGGTCGAGTGATTGGTCGAGTAGATGGTCGAGTGGTCGGTCGAGTAGTTGGTCGAGTAGTTGGTCGAGTAGTTGGTCGAGTAGATGGTCGAGTAGTTGGTCGAGTGGTTGGTCGAGTAGTTGGTTGAGTAGTTGGTCGAGTGATTGGTCGAGTGGTCGGTCGAGTGGACGGTCTAGAAGTGGGTCGAGTAGTTGGTCGAGTGATTGGTCGAGTAGTTGTTCGAGTAGTTGGTCAAGTAGTTGGTTGAGTAGTTGGTCAAGTAGTTGGTCGAGTGATTGGTCGAGTAGTTGGTCGAGTAGTTGGTCGAGTAGTTGGTCTAGTAGTTGGTCGAGTGATTGGTCGAGTAGACGGTCGAGTGGTCGGTCGAGTAGTTGGTCGAGTAGTTGGTCGAGTAGTTGGTCGAGTAGATGATCGAGTAGTTGGTCGAGTGGTTGGTCGAGTAGTTGGACGAGTAGTTGGTCGAGTAGTTGGTCGAGTAGTTGGTCGAGTAGTTGTTCGAGTAGTTGGTCGAGTAGTTGGTCGAGTAGTTGGTCGAGTAGTTGGTCGAGTAGTTGGTTGAGTAGTTGGTCAAGTAGTTGGTCAAGTGATTGGTCGAGTAGTTGGTCGAGTAGTTGGTTGAGTAGTTGGTCGAGTAGTTGGTCGAGTAGTTGGTCGAGTGATTGGTCGAGTAGATGGTCGAGTGGTCGGTCGAGTAGTTGGTCGAGTAGTTGGTCGAGTAGTTGGTCGAGTAGATGGTCGAGTAGTTGGTCGAGTGGTTGGTCGAGTAGTTGGTTGAGTAGTTGGTCGAGTGATTGGTCGAGTGGTCGGTCGAGTGGACGGTCTAGAAGTTGGTCGAGTAGTTGGTCGAGTGATTGGTCGAGTAGTTGTTCGAGTAGTTGGTCAAGTAGTTGGTTGAGTAGTTGGTCAAGTAGTTGGTCGAGTGATTGGTCGAGTAGTTGGTCGAGTAGTTGGTCGAGTAGTTGGTCTAGTAGTTGGTCGAGTGATTGGTCGAGTAGACGGTCGAGTGGTCGGTCGAGTAGTTGGTCGAGTAGTTGGTCGAGTAGTTGGTCGAGAAGATGATCGAGTAGTTGGTCGAGTGGTTGGTCGAGTAGTTGGTCGAGTAGTTGTTCGAGTAGTTGGTCGAGTAGTTGGTCGAGTAGTTGGTCGAGTAGTTGGTCGAGTGATTGGTCGAGTGGTCGGTCGAGTAGTTGGTCGAGTAGTTGGTCGAGTAGTTGGTTGAGTAGTTGGTCAAGTAGTTGGTCAAGTGATTGGTCGAGTAGTTGGTCGAGTAGTTGGTCGAGTAGTTGGTCGAGTAGATGGTCGAGTAGTTGGTCGAGTGGTTGGTCGAGTAGTTGGTTGAGTAGTTGGTCGAGTGATTGGTCGAGTGGTCGGTCGAGTGGACGGTCTAGAAGTTGGTCGAGTAGTTGGTCGAGTGATTGGTCGAGTAGTTGTTCGAGTAGTTGGTCAAGTAGTTGGTTGAGTAGTTGGTCAAGTAGTTGGTCGAGTGATTGGTCGAGTAGTTGGTCGAGTAGTTGGTCGAGTAGTTGGTCTAGTAGTTGGTCGAGTGATTGGTCGAGTAGACGGTCGAGTGGTCGGTCGAGTAGTTGGTCGAGTAGTTGGTCGAGTAGTTGGTCGAGTAGATGATCGAGTAGTTGGTCGAGTGGTTGGTCGAGTAGTTGGTCGAGTAGTTGGTTGAGTAGTTGGTCTAGTGATTGGTCGAGTAGTCGATCGAGTGGTCGGTCGAATAGTTGGTCGAGTAGTTGTTTGTGTAGTTGGTCGAGTGATTGGTCGAGTAGTCGGTCGAGTGGTCGGTCGAGTAGTTGGTCGAGTAGTTGGTCGAGTAGTTGGTCGAGTAGATGGTCGAGTAGTTGGTCGAGTAGTTGGTCGAGTAGTTGGTCGAGTGATTGGTCGAGTAGTTGGTCGAGTAGTTGGTCGAGTAGTTGTTCGAGTGATTGGTCGAGTGGTCGGTCGAGTGGTCGGTCGAGTAGTTGGTCGAGTAGTTCGTCGAGTAGCTGATCGAGTAGTTGGTCGAGTGATTGCTCCAGTAGTTGGTCGAGTAGTTGATCAAGTGATTGGTCGAGTACTTGGTCTAGTAGTTGGTCGAGTAGTTGGTCGAGTAGTTGGACGAGTAGTTGGTCGAGTAGTTGGTCGAGTACTTGGTCGAGTAGTTGGTCGAGCGATTGGTCGAGTAGTTGGTTGAGTAATTAGTCGAGTAGTTGGTCAAGTAGTTGGTCGAGTAGATGGTCGAGTAGTTGGTCGAGTAGTTGGTCGAGTGATTGGTCGAGTGATTGGTCTAGTAGTCGTTCGAGTGGTCGGTCGAGTAGTTGGTCGAGTAGTTGGTCGAATAGTTGGTCGAGTAGTTGGTCGAGTGATTGGTCGAGTAGTTGGTCGAGTAGTTGGTTGAGTAGTTGGTCAAGTAGTTGGTCGAGTGATTGGTCGAGTAGTTGGTCGAGTAGTTGGTTGAGTAGTTGGTCGAGTAGTTGGTCGAGTAGTTGGTCGAGTAGATGGTCGAGTAGTTGGTCGAGTGGTTGGTCGAGTAGTTGGTCGAGTAGTTGGTTGAGTAGTTGGTCTAGTGATTGGTCGAGTAGTCGTTCGAGTGGTCGGTCGAGTAGTTGGTCGAGTAGTTGTTTGTGTAGTTGGTCGAGTAGTTGGTCGAGTGATTGGTCGAGTAGTCGGTCGAGTGGTCGGTCGAGTAGTTGGTCGAGTAGTTGGTCGAGTAGTTGGTCGAGTAGATGGTCGAGTAGTTGGTCGAGTAGTTGGTCGAGTAGTTGGTCGAGTGATTGGTCGAGTAGTTGGTCGAGTAGTTGGTCGAGTAGTTGTTCGAGTGATTGGTCGAGTGGTCGGTCGAGTGGTCGGTCGAGTAGTTGGTCGAGTAGCTGGTCGAGTAGTTGGTCGAGTGATTGCTCCAGTAGTTGGTCGAGTAGTTGATCGAGTGATTGGTCGAGTAGTTGGTCTAGTAGTTGGTCGAGTAGTTGGTCGAGTAGTTGGACGAGTAGTTGGTCGAGTAGTTGGTCGAGTAGTTGGTCGAGTGATTGGTCGAGTAGTTGGTTGAGTAATTAGTCGAGTAGTTGGTCAAGTAGTTGGTCGAGTAGATGGTCGAGTAGTTGGTCGAGTAGTTGGTCGAGTGATTGGTCGAGTGATTGGTCTAGTAGTCGTTCGAGTGGTCGGTCGAGTAGTTGGTCGAGTAGTTGGTCGAGTAGTTGGTCGAGTAGTTGGTCGAATAGTTGGTCGAGTGATTGGTCGAGTAGTTGGTCGAGTAGTTGGTTGAGTAGTTGGTCGAGTAGTTGGTCGAGTAGTTGGTCGAGTGATTGGTCGAGTAGATGGTCGAGTGGTCGGTCGAGTAGTTGGTCGAGTAGTTGGTCGAGTAGTTGGTCGAGTAGATGGTCGAGTAGTTGGTCGAGTGGTTGGTCGAGTAGTTGGTTGAGTAGTTGGTCGAGTGATTGGTCGAGTGGTCGGTCGAGTGGACGGTCGAGAAGTTGGTCGAGTAGTTGGTCGAGTAGATGGTCGAGTAGTTGGTCGAGTAGTTGGTCGAGTAGTTGGTCGAGTGATTGGTCGAGTAGTTGGTCGAGTAGTTGGTCGAGTAGTTGTTCGAGTGATTGGTCGAGTGGTCGGTCGAGTGGTCGGTCGAGTAGTTGGTCGAGTAGCTGGTCGAGTAGTTGGTCGAGTGATTGCTCCAGTAGTTGGTCGAGTAGTTGGTCGAGTAGTTGGTCGAGTAGTTGGTCGAGTAGTTGGTTGAGTAGTTGGTCAAGTAGTTGGTCAAGTGATTGGTCGAGTAGTTGGTCGAGTAGTTGGTTGAGAAGTTGGTCGAGTAGTTGGTCGAGTAGTTGGTCGAGTGATTGGTCGAGTAGATGGTCGAGTGGTCGGTCGAGTAGTTGGTCGAGTAGTTGGTCGAGTAGTTGGTCGAGTAGATGGTCGAGTAGTTGGTCGAGTGGTTGGTCGAGTAGTTGGTTGAGTAGTTGGTCGAGTGATTGGTCGAGTGGTCGGTCGAGTGGACGGTCTAGAAGTTGGTCGAGTAGTTGGTCGAGTGATTGGTCGAGTAGTTGTTCGAGTAGTTGGTCAAGTAGTTGGTTGAGTAGTTGGTCAAGTAGTTGGTCGAGTGATTGGTCGAGTAGTTGGTCGAGTAGTTGGTCGAGTAGTTGGTCTAGTAGTTGGTCGAGTGATTGGTCGAGTAGACGGTCGAGTGGTCGGTCGAGTAGTTGGTCGAGTAGTTGGTCGAGTAGTTGGTCGAGTAGATGATCGAGTAGTTGGTCGAGTGGTTGGTCGAGTAGTTGGTCGAGTAGTTGTTCGAGTAGTTGGTCGAGTAGTTGGTCGAGTAGTTGGTCGAGTAGTTGGTCGAGTGATTGGTCGAGTGGTCGGTCGAGTAGTTGGTCGAGTAGTTGGTCGAGTAGTTGGTTGAGTAGTTGGTCAAGTAGTTGGTCAAGTGATTGGTCGAGTAGTTGGTCGAGTAGTTGGTTGAGTAGTTGGTCGAGTAGTTGGTCGAGTAGTTGGTCGAGTGATTGGTCGAGTAGATGGTCGAGTGGTCGGTCGAGTAGTTGGTCGAGTAGTTGGTCGAGTAGTTGGTCGAGTAGATGGTCGAGTAGTTGGTCGAGTGGTTGGTCGAGTAGTTGGTTGAGTAGTTGGTCGAGTGATTGGTCGAGTGGTCGGTCGAGTGGACGGTCTAGAAGTTGGTCGAGTAGTTGGTCGAGTGATTGGTAGAGTAGTTGTTCGAGTAGTTGGTCAAGTAGTTGGTTGAGTAGTTGGTCAAGTAGTTGGTCGAGTGATTGGTCGAGTAGTTGGTCGAGTAGTTGGTCGAGTAGTTGGTCTAGTAGTTGGTCGAGTGATTGGTCGAGTAGACGGTCGAGTGGTCGGTCGAGTAGTTGGTCGAGTAGTTGGTCGAGTAGTTGGTCGAGTAGATGATCGAGTAGTTGGTCGAGTGGTTGGTCGAGTAGTTGGTCGAGTAGTTGGTTGAGTAGTTGGTCTAGTGATTGGTCGAGTAGTCGATCGAGTGGTCGGTCGAATAGTTGGTCGAGTAGTTGTTTGTGTAGTTGGTCGAGTGATTGGTCGAGTAGTCGGTCGAGTGGTCGGTCGAGTAGTTGGTCGAGTAGTTGGTCGAGTAGTTGGTCGAGTAGATGGTCGAGTAGTTGGTCGAGTAGTTGGTCGAGTAGTTGGTCGAGTGATTGGTCGAGTAGTTGGTCGAGTAGTTGGTCGAGTAGTTGTTCGAGTGATTGGTCGAGTGGTCGGTCGAGTGGTCGGTCGAGTAGTTGGTCGAGTAGTTCGTCGAGTAGCTGATCGAGTAGTTGGTCGAGTGATTGCTCCAGTAGTTGGTCGAGTAGTTGATCAAGTGATTGGTCGAGTACTTGGTCTAGTAGTTGGTCGAGTAGTTGGTCGAGTAGTTGGACGAGTAGTTGGTCGAGTAGTTGGTCGAGTACTTGGTCGAGTAGTTGGTCGAGCGATTGGTCGAGTAGTTGGTTGAGTAATTAGTCGAGTAGTTGGTCAAGTAGTTGGTCGAGTAGATGGTCGAGTAGTTGGTCGAGTAGTTGGTCGAGTGATTGGTCGAGTGATTGGTCTAGTAGTCGTTCGAGTGGTCGGTCGAGTAGTTGGTCGAGTAGTTGGTCGAATAGTTGGTCGAGTAGTTGGTCGAGTGATTGGTCGAGTAGTTGGTCGAGTAGTTGGTTGAGTAGTTGGTCAAGTAGTTGGTCGAGTGATTGGTCGAGTAGTTGGTCGAGTAGTTGGTTGAGTAGTTGGTCGAGTAGTTGGTCGAGTAGTTGGTCGAGTAGATGGTCGAGTAGTTGGTCGAGTGGTTGGTCGAGTAGTTGGTCGAGTAGTTGGTTGAGTAGTTGGTCTAGTGATTGGTCGAGTAGTCGTTCGAGTGGTCGGTCGAGTAGTTGGTCGAGTAGTTGTTTGTGTAGTTGGTCGAGTAGTTGGTCGAGTGATTGGTCGAGTAGTCGGTCGAGTGGTCGGTCGAGTAGTTGGTCGAGTAGTTGGTCGAGTAGTTGGTCGAGTAGATGGTCGAGTAGTTGGTCGAGTAGTTGGTCGAGTAGTTGGTCGAGTGATTGGTCGAGTAGTTGGTCGAGTAGTTGGTCGAGTAGTTGTTCGAGTGATTGGTCGAGTGGTCGGTCGAGTGGTCGGTCGAGTAGTTGGTCGAGTAGCTGGTCGAGTAGTTGGTCGAGTGATTGCTCCAGTAGTTGGTCGAGTAGTTGATCGAGTGATTGGTCGAGTAGTTGGTCTAGTAGTTGGTCGAGTAGTTGGTCGAGTAGTTGGACGAGTAGTTGGTCGAGTAGTTGGTCGAGTAGTTGGTCGAGTGATTGGTCGAGTAGTTGGTTGAGTAATTAGTCGAGTAGTTGGTCAAGTAGTTGGTCGAGTAGATGGTCGAGTAGTTGGTCGAGTAGTTGGTCGAGTGATTGGTCGAGTGATTGGTCTAGTAGTCGTTCGAGTGGTCGGTCGAGTAGTTGGTCGAGTAGTTGGTCGAGTAGTTGGTCGAGTAGTTGGTCGAGTAGTTGGTCGAGTGATTGGTCGAGTAGTTGGTCGAGTAGTTGGTTGAGTAGTTGGTCGAGTAGTTGGTCGAGTAGTTGGTCGAGTGATTGGTCGAGTAGATGGTCGAGTGGTCGGTCGAGTAGTTGGTCGAGTAGTTGGTCGAGTAGTTGGTCGAGTAGATGGTCGAGTAGTTGGTCGAGTGGTTGGTCGAGTAGTTGGTTGAGTAGTTGGTCGAGTGATTGGTCGAGTGGTCGGTCGAGTGGACGGTCGAGAAGTTGGTCGAGTAGTTGGTCGAGTAGATGGTCGAGTAGTTGGTCGAGTAGTTGGTCGAGTAGTTGGTCGAGTGATTGGTCGAGTAGTTGGTCGAGTAGTTGGTCGAGTAGTTGTTCGAGTGATTGGTCGAGTGGTCGGTCGAGTGGTCGGTCGAGTAGTTGGTCGAGTAGCTGGTCGAGTAGTTGGTCGAGTGATTGCTCCAGTAGTTGGTCGAGTAGTTGATCGAGTGATTGGTCGAGTAGTTGGTCTAGTAGTTGGTCGAGTAGTTGGTCGAGTAGTTGGACGAGTAGTTGGTCGAGTAGTTGGTCGAGTAGTTGGTCGAGTGATTGGTCGAGTAGTTGGTTGAGTAATTAGTCGAGTAGTTGGTCAAGTAGTTGGTCGAGTAGATGGTCGAGTAGTTGGTCGAGTAGTTGGTCGAGTGATTGGTCGAGTGATTGGTCTAGTAGTCGTTCGAGTGGTCGGTCGAGTAGTTGGTCGAGTAGTTGGTCGAGTAGTTGGTCGAGTACTTGGTCTAGTAGTTGGTCGAGTAGTTGGTCGAGTAGTTGGACGAGTATTTGGTCGAGTAGTTGGTCGAGTACTTGGTCGAGTAGTTGGTCGAGCGATTGGTCGAGTAGTTGGTTGAGTAATTAGTCGAGTAGTTGGTCAAGTAGTTGGTCGAGTAGATGGTCGAGTAGTTGGTCGAGTAGTTGGTCGAGTGATTGGTCGAGTGATTTGTCTAGTAGTCGTTCGAGTGGTCGGTCGAGTAGTTGGTCGAGTAGTTGGTCGAGTAGTTGGTCGAGTAGTTGGTCGAGTGATTGGTCGAGTAGTTGGTCGAGTAGTTGGTTGAGTAGTTGGTCAAGTAGTTGGTCGAGTGATTGGTCGAGTAGTTGGTCGAGTAGTTGGTTGAGTAGTTGGTCGAGTAGTTGGTCGAGTAGTTGGTCGAGTAGATGGTCGAGTAGTTGGTCGAGTGGTTGGTCGAGTAGTTGGTCGAGTAGTTGGTTGAGTAGTTGGTCTAGTGATTGGTCGAGTAGTCGTTCGAGTTGTCGGTCGAGTAGTTGGTCGAGTAGTTGTTTGTGTAGTTGGTCGAGTAGTTGGTCGAGTGATTGGTCGAGTAGTCGGTCGAGTGGTCGGTCGAGTAGTTGGTCGAGTAGTTGGTCGAGTAGTTGGTCGAGTAGATGGTCGAGTAGTTGGTCGAGTAGTTGGTCGAGTAGTTGGTCGAGTGATTGGTCGAGTAGTTGGTCTAGTAGTTGGTCGAGTAGTTGGTCGAGTAGTTGGACGAGTAGTTGGTCGAGTAGTTGGTCGAGTACTTGGTCGAGTAGTTGGTCGAGCGATTGGTCGAGTAGTTGGTTGAGTAATTAGTCGAGTAGTTGGTCAAGTAGTTGGTCGAGTAGATGGTCGAGTAGTTGGTCGAGTAGTTGGTCGAGTGATTGGTCGAGTGATTGGTCTAGTAGTCGTTCGAGTGGTCGGTCGAGTAGTTGGTCGAGTAGTTGGTCGAGTAGTTGGTCGAGTAGTTGGTCGAGTGATTGGTCGAGTAGTTGGTCGAGTAGTTGGTTGAGTAGTTGGTCAAGTAGTTGGTCGAGTGATTGGTCGAGTAGTTGGTCGAGTAGTTGGTTGAGTAGTTGGTCGAGTAGTTGGTCGAGTAGTTGGTCGAGTAGATGGTCGAGTAGTTGGTCGAGTGGTTGGTCGAGTAGTTGGTCGAGTAGTTGGTTGAGTAGTTGGTCTAGTGATTGGTCGAGTAGTCGTTCGAGTGGTCGGTCGAGTAGTTGGTCGAGTAGTTGTTTGTGTAGTTGGTCGAGTAGTTGGTCGAGTGATTGGTCGAGTAGTCGGTCGAGTGGTCGGTCGAGTAGTTGGTCGAGTAGTTGGTCGAGTAGTTGGTCGAGTAGATGGTCGAGTAGTTGGTCGAGTGGTTGGTCGAGTAGTTGGTCGAGTAGTTGGTTGAGTAGTTGGTCTAGTGATTGGTCGAGTAGTCGATCGAGTGGTCGGTCGAATAGTTGGTCGAGTAGTTGTTTGTGTAGTTGGTCGAGTGATTGGTCGAGTAGTCGGTCGAGTGGTCGGTCGAGTAGTTGGTCGAGTAGTTGGTCGAGTAGTTGGTCGAGTAGATGGTCGAGTAGTTGGTCGAGTAGTTGGTCGAGTAGTTGGTCGAGTGATTGGTCGAGTAGTTGGTCGAGTAGTTGGTCGAGTAGTTGTTCGAGTGATTGGTCGAGTGGTCGGTCGAGTGGTCGGTCGAGTAGTTGGTCGAGTGATTGGTCGAGTGATTGGTCTAGTAGTCGTTCGAGTGGTCGGTCGAGTAGTTGGTCGAGTAGTTGGTCGAGTAGTTGGTCGAGTAGTTGGTCGAGTAGTTGGTCGAGTGATTGGTCGAGTAGTTGGTCGAGTAGTTGGTTGAGTAGTTGGTCGAGTAGTTGGTCGAGTAGTTGGTCGAGTGATTGGTCGAGTAGATGGTCGAGTGGTCGGTCGAGTAGTTGGTCGAGTAGTTGGTCGAGTAGTTGGTCGAGTAGATGGTCGAGTAGTTGGTCGAGTGGTTGGTCGAGTAGTTGGTTGAGTAGTTGGTCGAGTGATTGGTCGAGTGGTCGGTCGAGTGGACGGTCGAGAAGTTGGTCGAGTAGTTGGTCGAGTAGATGGTCGAGTAGTTGGTCGAGTAGTTGGTCGAGTAGTTGGTCGAGTGATTGGTCGAGTGGTCGGTCGAGTGGTCGGTCGAGTAGTTGGTCGAGTAGCTGGTCGAGTAGTTGGTCGAGTGATTGCTCCAGTAGTTGGTCGAGTAGTTGATCGAGTGATTGGTCGAGTAGTTGGTCTAGTAGTTGGTCGAGTAGTTGGTCGAGTAGTTGGACGAGTAGTTGGTCGAGTAGTTGGTCGAGTAGTTGGTCGAGTGTTTGTTCGAGTAGTTGGTTGAGTAATTAGTCGAGTAGTTGGTCAAGTAGTTGGTCGAGTAGATGGTCGAGTAGTTGGTCGAGTAATTGGTCGAGTGATTGGTCGAGTGATTGGTCTAGTAGTCGGTCGAGTGGTCGGTCGAGTAGTTGGTCGAGTAGTTGGTCGAGTAGTTGGTCGAGTACTTGGTCTAGTAGTTGGTCGAGTAGTTGGTCGAGTAGTTGGACGAGTATTTGGTCGAGTAGTTGGTCGAGTACTTGGTCGAGTAGTTGGTCGAGTAGATGGTCGAGTAGTTGGTCGAGTGGTTGGTCGAGTAGTTGGTTGAGTAGTTGGTCGAGTGATTGGTCGAGTGGTCGGTCGAGTGGACGGTCTAGAAGTTGGTCGAGTAGTTGGTCGAGTGATTGGTCGAGTAGTTGTTCGAGTAGTTGGTCAAGTAGTTGGTTGAGTAGTTGGTCAAGTAGTTGGTCGAGTGATTGGTCGAGTAGTTGGTCGAGTAGTTGGTCGAGTAGTTGGTCGAGTAGTTGGTCGAGTGATTGGTCGAGTAGTTGGTCGAGTAGTTGGTTGAGTAGTTGGTCGAGTAGTTGGTCGAGTAGTTGGTCGAGTGATTGGTCGAGTAGTCGGTCGAGTGGTCGGTCGAGTAGTTCGTCGAGTTGTTGGTCGAGCGATTGGTCGAGTAGTTGGTCGAGTGATTGATCGAGTAGTTGGTCAAGTAGTTGGTCGAGTAATTGGTCGAGTAGTTGGTCGAGTAGTTGGTCGAGTAGTTGGTCGAGTGATTGGTCGAGTAGTTGGTCGAGTAGTTGTTCGAGTGATTGGTCGAGTGGTCGGTCGAGTAGTTGGTCGAGTAGTTGGTCGAGTAGTTGGTTGAGTAGTTGGTCAAGTAGTTGGTCAAGTGATTGGTCGAGTAGTTGGTCGAGTAGTTGGTTGAGTAGTTGGTCGAGTAGTTGGTCGAGTAGTTGGTCGAGTGATTGGTCGAGTAGATGGTCGAGTGGTCGGTCGAGTAGTTGGTCGAGTAGTTGGTCGAGTAGTTGGTCGAGTAGATGGTCGAGTAGTTGGTCGAGGGGTTGGTCGAGTAGTTGGTTGAGTAGTTGGTCGAGTTATTGGTCGAGTGGTCGGTCGAGTGGACGGTCTAGAAGTTGGTCGAGTAGTTGGTCGAGTGATTGGTCGAGTAGTTGTTCGAGTAGTTGGTCAAGTAGTTGGTTGAGTAGTTGGTCAAGTAGTTGGTCGAGTGACTGGTCGAGTAGTTGGTCGAGTAGTTGGTTGAGTAGTTGGTCGAGTAGTTGGTCTAGTAGTTGGTCGAGTGATTGGTCGAGTAGACGGTCGAGTGGTCGGTCGAGTAGTTGGTCGAGTAGTTGGTCGAGTAGTTGGTCGAGTAGATGATCGAGTAGTTGGTCGAGTGGTTGGTCGAGTAGTTGGTCGAGTAGTTGGTTGAGTAGTTGGTCTAGTGATTGGTCGAGTAGTCGATCGAGTGGTCGGTCGAGTAGTTGGTCGAGTAGTTGTTTGTGTAGTTGGTCGAGTGATTGGTCGAGTAGTCGGTCGAGTGGTCGATCGAGTAGTTGGTCGAGTAGTTGGTCGAGTAGATGGTCGAGTAGTTGGTCGAGTAGTTGGTCGAGTAGTTGGTCGAGTGATTGGTCGAGTAGTTGGTCGAGTAGTTGGTCGAGTAGTTGTTCGAGTGATTGGTCGAGTGGTCGGTCGAGTGGTCGGTCGAGTAGTTGGTCGAGTAGTTCGTCGAGTAGCTGGTCGAGTAGTTGGTCGAGTGATTGCTCCAGTAGTTGGTCGAGTAGTTGATCAAGTGATTGGTCGAGTACTTGGTCTAGTAGTTGGTCGAGTAGTTGGTCGAGTAGTTGGACGAGTAGTTGGTCGAGTAGTTGGTCGAGTACTTGGTCGAGTAGTTGGTCGAGTGATTGGTTGAGTAGTTGGTTGAGTAATTAGTCGAGTAGTTGGTCAAGTAGTTGGTCGAGTAGATGGTCGAGTAGTTGGTCGAGTAGTTGGTCGAGTGATTGGTCGAGTGATTGGTCTAGTAGTCGTTCGAGTGGTCGGTCGAGTAGTTGGTCGAGTAGTTGGTCGAGTAGTTGGTCGAGTAGTTGGTCGCGTGATTGGTCGAGTAGTTGGTCGAGTAGTTGGTTGAGTAGTTGGTCAAGTAGTTGGTCGAGTGATTGGTCGAGTAGTTGGTCGAGTAGTTGGTTGAGTAGTTGGTCGAGTAGTTGGTCGAGTAGTTGGTCGAGTAGATGGTCGAGTAGTTGGTCGAGTGGTTGGTCGAGTAGTTGGTCGAGTAGTTGGTCGAGTGCTTGGTCGAGTAGTTGTTCGAGTAGTTGGTCAAGTAGTTGGTTGAGTAGTTGGTCAAGTAGTTGGTCTAGTGATTGGTCGAGTAGTCGTTCGAGTGGTCGGTCGAGTAGTTGTTT
Organism: Papilio elwesi; assembly: GCA_029849275.1. NCBI lineage: Eukaryota > Metazoa > Arthropoda > Insecta > Lepidoptera > Papilionidae > Papilio > Papilio elwesi. The sequence continues at coordinate 56,662 of JANLBV010000049.1, forward strand.
GTGTAGTTGGTCGAGTGATTGGTCGAGTAGTCGGTCGAGTGGTCGGTCGAGTAGTTGGTCGAGTAGTTGGTCGAGTAGTTGGTCGAGTAGATGGTCGAGTAGTTGGTCGAGTAGTTGGTCGAGTAGTTGGTCGAGTGATTGGTCGAGTAGTTGGTCGAGTAGTTGGTCGAGTAGTTGTTCGAGTGATTGGTCGAGTGGTCGGTCGAGTGGTCGGTCGAGTAGTTGGTCGAGTAGCTGGTCGAGTAGTTGGTCGAGTGATTGCTCCAGTAGTTGGTCGAGTAGTTGATCGAGTGATTGGTCGAGTAGTTGGTCTAGTAGTTGGTCGAGTAGTTGGTCGAGTAGTTGGACGAGTAGTTGGTCGAGTAGTTGGTCGAGTAGTTGGTCGAGTGATTGGTCGAGTAGTTGGTTGAGTAATTAGTCGAGTAGTTGGTCAAGTAGTTGGTCGAGTAGATGGTCGAGTAGTTGGTCGAGTAGTTGGTCGAGTGATTGGTCGAGTGGTCGGTCGAGTGGTCGGTCGAGTGGTTGGTCGAGTAGTTCGTCGAGTAGCTGGTCGAAAAGTTGGTCGAGTGATTGCTCCAGTAGTTGGTCGAGTAGTTGATCGAGTAGTTGGTTGAGTAGTTGGTCAAGTAGTTGGTCGAGTGATTGGTCGAGTAGTTGGTCGAGTAGTTGGTTGAGTAGTTGGTCGAGTAGTTGGTCGAGTAGTTGGTCGAGTGATTGGTCGAGTAGATGGTCGAGTGGTCGGTCGAGTAGTTGGTCGAGTAGTTGGTCGAGTAGTTGGTCGAGTAGATGGTCGAGTAGTTGGTGGAGTGGTTGGTCGAGTAGTTGGTTGAGTAGTTGGTCGAGTGATTGGTCGAGTGGTCGGTCGAGTGGACGGTCTAGAAGTTGGTCGAGTAGTTGGTCGAGTGATTGGTCGAGTAGTTGGTCGAGTGGTTGGTCGAGTAGTTGGTCGAGTAGTTGGTTGAGTAGTTGGTCTAGTGATTGGTCGAGTAGTCGATCGAGTGGTCGGTCGAGTAGTTGTTTGTGTAGTTGGTCGAGTGATTGGTCGAGTAGTCGGTCGAGTGGTCGGTCGAGTAGTTGGTCGAGTAGTTGGTCGAGTAGTTGGTCGAGTAGATGGTCGAGTAGTTGGTCGAGTAGTTGGTCGAGTAGTTGGTCGAGTGATTGGTCGAGTAGATGGTCGAGTAGTTGGTCGAGTAGTTGTTCGAGTGATTGGTCGAGTGGTCGGTCGAGTGGTCGGTCGAGTAGTTGGTCGAGTGATTGGTCGAGTGATTGGTCTAGTAGTCGGTCGAGTGGTCGGTCGAGTGGTCGGTCGAGTAGTTGGTTGAGTAGTTGGTCGAGTAGTTGGTCGAGTAGTTGGTCGAGTGATTGGTCGAGTAGTCGGTCGAGTGGTCGGTCGAGTAGTTGGTCGAGTAGTTGGTCGAGTAGTTGGTCGAGTAGTTGGTCGAGTAGTTGGTCGAGTAGATGGTCGAGTAGTTGGTCGAGTAGTTGGTCGAGTAGTTGGTCGAGTAGTTGGTCGAGTTGTTGGTCGAGCGATTGGTCGAGTAGTTGGTCGAGTGATTGATCGAGTAGTTGGTCAAGTAGTTGGTCGAGTAATTGGTCAAGTAGTTGGTCGAGTAGTTGTTCGAGTAGTTGGTCGAGTGATTGGTCGAGTAGTTGGTCGAGTAGTTGTTCGAGTGATTGGTCGAGTGGTCGGTCGAGTAGTTGGTCGAGTAGTTGGTCGAGTAGTTGGTTGAGTAGTTGGTCAAGTAGTTGGTCGAGTGATTGGTCGAGTAGTTGGTCGAGTAGTTGGTTGAGTAGTTGGTCGAGTAGTTGGTCGAGTAGATGGTCGAGTGGTCGGTCGAGTAGTTGGTCGAGTAGTTGGTCAAGTAGTTGGTCGAGTAGTTGGTCGAGTAGTTGGTCGAGTAGTTGGTCGAGTGATTGGTCGAGTAGTTGGTCGAGTAGTTGGTCGAGTGGTTGGTCGAGTAGTTCGTCGAGTAGCTGGTCGAAAAGTTGGTCGAGTGATTGCTCCAGTAGTTGGTCGAGTAGTTGATCGAGTAGTTGGTTGAGTAGTTGGTCAAGTAGTTGGTCGAGTGATTGGTCGAGTAGTTGGTTGAGTAGTTGGTCTAGTGATTGGTCGAGTAGTCGTTCGAGTGGTCGGTCGAGTAGTTGGTCGAGTAGTTGTTTGTGTAGTTGGTCGAGTAGTTGGTCGAGTGATTGGTCGAGTAGTCGGTCGAGTGGTCGGTCGAGTAGTTGGTCGAGTAGTTGGTCGAGTAGTTGGTCGAGTAGATGGTCGAGTAGTTGGTCGAGTGGTTGGTCGAGTAGTTGGTCGAGTAGTTGGTTGAGTAGTTGGTCTAGTGATTGGTCGAGTAGTCGATCGAGTGGTCGGTCGAATAGTTGGTCGAGTAGTTGTTTGTGTAGTTGGTCGAGTGATTGGTCGAGTAGTCGGTCGAGTGGTCGGTCGAGTAGTTGGTCGAGTAGTTGGTCGAGTAGTTGGTCGAGTAGATGGTCGAGTAGTTGGTCGAGTAGTTGGTCGAGTAGTTGGTCGAGTGATTGGTCGAGTAGTTGGTCGAGTAGTTGGTCGAGTAGTTGTTCGAGTGATTGGTCGAGTGGTCGGTCGAGTGGTCGGTCGAGTAGTTGGTCGAGTGATTGGTCGAGTGATTGGTCTAGTAGTCGTTCGAGTGGTCGGTCGAGTAGTTGGTCGAGTAGTTGGTCGAGTAGTTGGTCGAGTAGTTGGTCGAGTAGTTGGTCGAGTGATTGGTCGAGTAGTTGGTCGAGTAGTTGGTTGAGTAGTTGGTCGAGTAGTTGGTCGAGTAGTTGGTCGAGTGATTGGTCGAGTAGATGGTCGAGTGGTCGGTCGAGTAGTTGGTCGAGTAGTTGGTCGAGTAGTTGGTCGAGTAGATGGTCGAGTAGTTGGTCGAGTGGTTGGTCGAGTAGTTGGTTGAGTAGTTGGTCGAGTGATTGGTCGAGTGGTCGGTCGAGTGGACGGTCGAGAAGTTGGTCGAGTAGTTGGTCGAGTAGATGGTCGAGTAGTTGGTCGAGTAGTTGGTCGAGTAGTTGGTCGAGTGATTGGTCGAGTAGTTGGTCGAGTAGTTGGTCGAGTAGTTGTTCGAGTGATTGGTCGAGTGGTCGGTCGAGTGGTCGGTCGAGTAGTTGGTCGAGTAGCTGGTCGAGTAGTTGGTCGAGTGATTGCTCCAGTAGTTGGTCGAGTAGTTGATCGAGTGATTGGTCGAGTAGTTGGTCTAGTAGTTGGTCGAGTAGTTGGTCGAGTAGTTGGACGAGTAGTTGGTCGAGTAGTTGGTCGAGTAGTTGGTCGAGTGTTTGTTCGAGTAGTTGGTTGAGTAATTAGTCGAGTAGTTGGTCAAGTAGTTGGTCGAGTAGATGGTCGAGTAGTTGGTCGAGTAGTTGGTCGAGTGATTGGTCGAGTGATTGGTCTAGTAGTCGGTCGAGTGGTCGGTCGAGTAGTTGGTCGAGTAGTTGGTCGAGTAGTTGGTCGAGTACTTGGTCTAGTAGTTGGTCGAGTAGTTGGTCGAGTAGTTGGACGAGTATTTGGTCGAGTAGTTGGTCGAGTACTTGGTCGAGTAGTTGGTCGAGCGATTGGTCGAGTAGTTGGTTGAGTAATTAGTCGAGTAGTTGGTCAAGTAGTTGGTCGAGTAGATGGTCGAGTAGTTGGTCGAGTAGTTGGTCGAGTGATTGGTCGAGTGATTGGTCTAGTAGTCGTTCGAGTGGTCGGTCGAGTAGTTGGTCGAGTAGTTGGTCGAGTAGTTGGTCGAGTAGTTGGTCGAGTGATTGGTCGAGTAGTTGGTCGAGTAGTTGGTTGAGTAGTTGGTCAAGTAGTTGGTCGAGTGATTGGTCGAGTAGTTGGTCGAGTAGTTGGTTGAGTAGTTGGTCGAGTAGTTGGTCGAGTAGTTGGTCGAGTAGATGGTCGAGTAGTTGTTCGAGTGGTTGGTCGAGTAGTTGGTCGAGTAGTTGGTTGAGTAGTTGGTCTAGTGATTGGTCGAGTAGTCGTTCGAGTGGTCGGTCGAGTAGTTGGTCGAGTAGTTGTTTGTGTAGTTGGTCGAGTAGTTGGTCGAGTGATTGGTCGAGTAGTCGGTCGAGTGGTCGGTCGAGTAGTTGGTCGAGTAGTTGGTCGAGTAGTTGGTCGAGTAGATGGTCGAGTAGTTGGTCGAGTAGTTGGTCGAGTAGTTGGTCGAGTGATTGGTCGAGTAGTTGGTCTAGTAGTTGGTCGAGTAGTTGGTCGAGTAGTTGGACGAGTAGTTGGTCGAGTAGTTGGTCGAGTACTTGGTCGAGTAGTTGGTCGAGCGATTGGTCGAGTAGTTGGTTGAGTAATTAGTCGAGTAGTTGGTCAAGTAGTTGGTCGAGTAGATGGTCGAGTAGTTGGTCGAGTAGTTGGTCGAGTGATTGGTCGAGTGATTGGTCTAGTAGTCGTTCGAGTGGTCGGTCGAGTAGTTGGTCGAGTAGTTGGTCGAGTAGTTGGTCGAGTAGTTGGTCGAGTGATTGGTCGAGTAGTTGGTCGAGTAGTTGGTTGAGTAGTTGGTCAAGTAGTTGGTCGAGTGATTGGTCGAGTAGTTGGTCGAGTAGTTGGTTGAGTAGTTGGTCGAGTAGTTGGTCGAGTAGTTGGTCGAGTAGATGGTCGAGTAGTTGGTCGAGTGGTTGGTCGAGTAGTTGGTCGAGTAGTTGGTTGAGTAGTTGGTCTAGTGATTGGTCGAGTAGTCGTTCGAGTGGTCGGTCGAGTAGTTGGTCGAGTAGTTGTTTGTGTAGTTAGTCGAGTAGTTGGTCGAGTGATTGGTCGAGTAGTCGGTCGAGTGGTCGGTCGAGTAGTTGGTCGAGTACTTGGTCGAGTAGTTGGTCGAGTAGATGGTCGAGTAGTTGGTCGAGTGGTTGGTCGAGTAGTTGGTTGAGTAGTTGGTCGAGTGATTGGTCGAGTGGTCGGTCGAGTGGACGGTCTAGAAGTTGGTCGAGTAGTTGGTCGAGTGATTGGTCGAGTAGTTGTTCGAGTAGTTGGTCAAGTAGTTGGTTGAGTAGTTGGTCAAGTAGTTGGTCGAGTGATTGGTCGAGTAGTTGGTCGAGTAGTTGGTCGAGTAGTTGGTCGAGTAGTTGGTCGAGTGATTGGTCGAGTAGTTGGTCGAGTAGTTGGTTGAGTAGTTGGTCGAGTAGTTGGTCTAGTAGTTGGTCGAGTGATTGGTCGAGTAGTCGGTCGAGTGGTCGGTCGAGTAGTTCGTCGAGTTGTTGGTCGAGCGATTGGTCGAGTAGTTGGTCGAGTGATTGATCGAGTAGTTGGTCAAGTAGTTGGTCGAGTAATTGGTCGAGTAGTTGGTCGAGTAGTTGGTCGAGTAGTTGGTCGAGTGATTGGTCGAGTAGTTGGTCGAGTAGTTGTTCGAGTGATTGGTCGAGTGGTCGGTCGAGTAGTTGGTCGAGTAGTTGGTCGAGTAGTTGGTTGAGTAGTTGGTCAAGTAGTTGGTCAAGTGATTGGTCGAGTAGTTGGTCGAGTAGTTGGTTGAGTAGTTGGTCGAGTAGTTGGTCGAGTAGTTGGTCGAGTGATTGGTCGAGTAGATGGTCGAGTGGTCGGTCGAGTAGTTGGTCGAGTAGTTGGTCGAGTAGTTGGTCGAGTAGATGGTCGAGTAGTTGGTCGAGGGGTTGGTCGAGTAGTTGGTTGAGTAGTTGGTCGAGTTATTGGTCGAGTGGTCGGTCGAGTGGACGGTCTAGAAGTTGGTCGAGTAGTTGGTCGAGTGATTGGTCGAGTAGTTGTTCGAGTAGTTGGTCAAGTAGTTGGTTGAGTAGTTGGTCAAGTAGTTGGTCGAGTGACTGGTCGAGTAGTTGGTCGAGTAGTTGGTTGAGTAGTTGGTCGAGTAGTTGGTCTAGTAGTTGGTCGAGTGATTGGTCGAGTAGACGGTCGAGTGGTCGGTCGAGTAGTTGGTCGAGTAGTTGGTCGAGTAGTTGGTCGAGTAGATGATCGAGTAGTTGGTCGAGTGGTTGGTCGAGTAGTTGGTCGAGTAGTTGGTTGAGTAGTTGGTCTAGTGATTGGTCGAGTAGTCGATCGAGTGGTCGGTCGAGTAGTTGGTCGAGTAGTTGTTTGTGTAGTTGGTCGAGTGATTGGTCGAGTAGTCGGTCGAGTGGTCGATCGAGTAGTTGGTCGAGTAGTTGGTCGAGTAGATGGTCGAGGAGTTGGTCGAGTAGTTGGTCGAGTAGTTGGTCGAGTGATTGGTCGAGTAGTTGGTCGAGTAGTTGGTCGAGTAGTTGTTCGAGTGATTGGTCGAGTGGTCGGTCGAGTGGTCGGTCGAGTAGTTGGTCGAGTAGTTCGTCGAGTAGCTGGTCGAGTAGTTGGTCGAGTGATTGCTCCAGTAGTTGGTCGAGTAGTTGATCAAGTGATTGGTCGAGTACTTGGTCTAGTAGTTGGTCGAGTAGATGGTCGAGTAGTTGGACGAGTAGTTGGTCGAGTAGTTGGTCGAGTACTTGGTCGAGTAGTTGGTCGAGTGATTGGTTGAGTAGTTGGTTGAGTAATTAGTCGAGTAGTTGGTCAAGTAGTTGGTCGAGTAGATGGTCGAGTAGTTGGTCGAGTAGTTGGTCGAGTGATTGGTCGAGTGATTGGTCTAGTAGTCGTTCGAGTGGTCGGTCGAGTAGTTGGTCGAGTAGTTGGTCGAGTAGTTGGTCGAGTAGTTGGTCGCGTGATTGGTCGAGTAGTTGGTCGAGTAGTTGGTTGAGTAGTTGGTCAAGTAGTTGGTCGAGTGATTGGTCGAGTAGTTGGTCGAGTAGTTGGTTGAGTAGTTGGTCGAGTAGTTGGTCGAGTAGTTGGTCGAGTAGATGGTCGAGTAGTTGGTCGAGTGGTTGGTCGAGTAGTTGGTCGAGTAGTTGGTCGAGTGCTTGGTCGAGTAGTTGTTCGAGTAGTTGGTCAAGTAGTTGGTTGAGTAGTTGGTCAAGTAGTTGGTCTAGTGATTGGTCGAGTAGTCGTTCGAGTGGTCGGTCGAGTAGTTGTTTGTGTAGTTGGTCGAGTGATTGGTCGAGTAGTCGGTCGAGTGGTCGGTCGAGTAGTTGGTCGAGTAGTTGGTCGAGTAGTTGGTCGAGTAGATGGTCGAGTAGTTGGTCGAGTAGTTGGTCGAGTAGTTGGTCGAGTGATTGGTCGAGTAGTTGGTCGAGTAGTTGGTCGAGTAGTTGTTCGAGTGATTGGTCGAGTGGTCGGTCGAGTGGTCGGTCGAGTAGTTGGTCGAGTAGCTGGTCGAGTAGTTGGTCGAGTGATTGCTCCAGTAGTTGGTCGAGTAGTTGATCGAGTGATTGGTCGAGTAGTTGGTCTAGTAGTTGGTCGAGTAGTTGGTCGAGTAGTTGGACGAGTAGTTGGTCGAGTAGTTGGTCGAGTAGTTGGTCGAGTGACTGGTCGAGTAGTTGGTTGAGTAATTAGTCGAGTAGTTGGTCAAGTAGTTGGTCGAGTAGATGGTCGAGTAGTTGGTCGAGTAGTTGGTCGAGTGATTGGTCGAGTGGTCGGTCGAGTGGTCGGTCGAGTGGTTGGTCGAGTAGTTCGTCGAGTAGCTGGTCGAAAAGTTGGTCGAGTGATTGCTCCAGTAGTTGGTCGAGTAGTTGATCGAGTAGTTGGTTGAGTAGTTGGTCAAGTAGTTGGTCGAGTGATTGGTCGAGTAGTTGGTCGAGTAGTTGGTTGAGTAGTTGGTCGAGTAGTTGGTCGAGTAGTTGGTCGAGTGATTGGTCGAGTAGATGGTCGAGTGGTCGGTCGAGTAGTTGGTCGAGTAGTTGGTCGAGTAGTTGGTCGAGTAGATGGTCGAGTAGTTGGTGGAGTGGTTGGTCGAGTAGTTGGTTGAGTAGTTGGTCGAGTGATTGGTCGAGTGGTCGGTCGAGTGGACGGTCTAGAAGTTGGTCGAGTAGTTGGTCGAGTGATTGGTCGAGTAGTTGGTCGAGTGGTTGGTCGAGTAGTTGGTCGAGTAGTTGGTTGAGTAGTTGGTCTAGTGATTGGTCGAGTAGTCGATCGAGTGGTCGGTCGAGTAGTTGGTCGAGTAGTTGGTCGAGTAGTTGGTCGAGTAGATGGTCGAGTAGTTGGTCGAGTAGTTGGTCGAGTAGTTGGTCGAGTGATTGGTCGAGTAGATGGTCGAGTAGTTGGTCGAGTAGTTGTTCGAGTGATTGGTCGAGTGGTCGGTCGAGTGGTCGGTCGAGTAGTTGGTCGAGTGATTGGTCGAGTGATTGGTCTAGTAGTCGGTCGAGTGGTCGGTCGAGTGGTCGGTCGAGTAGTTGGTTGAGTAGTTGGTCGAGTAGTTGGTCGAGTAGTTGGTCGAGTGATTGGTCGAGTAGTCGGTCGAGTGGTCGGTCGAGTAGTTGGTCGAGTAGTTGGTCGAGTAGTTGGTCGAGTAGTTGGTCGAGTAGTTGGTCGAGTAGATGGTCGAGTAGTTGGTCGAGTAGTTGGTCGAGTAGTTGGTCGAGTAGTTGGTCGAGTTGTTGGTCGAGCGATTGGTCGAGTAGTTGGTCGAGTGATTGATCGAGTAGTTGGTCAAGTAGTTGGTCGAGTAATTGGTCAAGTAGTTGGTCGAGTAGTTGTTCGAGTAGTTGGTCGAGTGATTGGTCGAGTAGTTGGTCGAGTAGTTGTTCGAGTGATTGGTCGAGTGGTCGGTCGAGTAGTTGGTCGAGTAGTTGGTCGAGTAGTTGGTTGAGTAGTTGGTCAAGTAGTTGGTCGAGTGATTGGTCGAGTAGTTGGTCGAGTAGTTGGTTGAGTAGTTGGTCGAGTAGTTGGTCGAGTAGATGGTCGAGTGGTCGGTCGAGTAGTTGGTCGAGTAGTTGGTCAAGTAGTTGGTCGAGTAGTTGGTCGAGTAGTTGGTCGAGTAGTTGGTCGAGTGATTGGTCGAGTAGTTGGTCGAGTAGTTGGTCGAGTGGTTGGTCGAGTAGTTCGTCGAGTAGCTGGTCGAAAAGTTGGTCGAGTGATTGCTCCAGTAGTTGGTCGAGTAGTTGATCGAGTAGTTGGTTGAGTAGTTGGTCAAGTAGTTGGTCGAGTGATTGGTCGAGTAGTTGGTTGAGTAGTTGGTCTAGTGATTGGTCGAGTAGTCGTTCGAGTGGTCGGTCGAGTAGTTGGTCGAGTAGTTGTTTGTGTAGTTGGTCGAGTAGTTGGTCGAGTGATTGGTCGAGTAGTCGGTCGAGTGGTCGGTCGAGTAGTTGGTCGAGTAGTTGGTCGAGTAGTTGGTCGAGTAGATGGTCGAGTAGTTGGTCGAGTGGTTGGTCGAGTAGTTGGTCGAGTAGTTGGTTGAGTAGTTGGTCTAGTGATTGGTCGAGTAGTCGATCGAGTGGTCGGTCGAATAGTTGGTCGAGTAGTTGTTTGTGTAGTTGGTCGAGTGATTGGTCGAGTAGTCGGTCGAGTGGTCGGTCGAGTAGTTGGTCGAGTAGTTGGTCGAGTAGTTGGTCGAGTAGATGGTCGAGTAGTTGGTCGAGTAGTTGGTCGAGTAGTTGGTCGAGTGATTGGTCGAGTAGTTGGTCGAGTAGTTGGTCGAGTAGTTGTTCGAGTGATTGGTCGAGTGGTCGGTCGAGTGGTCGGTCGAGTAGTTGGTCGAGTGATTGGTCGAGTGATTGGTCTAGTAGTCGTTCGAGTGGTCGGTCGAGTAGTTGGTCGAGTAGTTGGTCGAGTAGTTGGTCGAGTAGTTGGTCGAGTAGTTGGTCGAGTGATTGGTCGAGTAGTTGGTCGAGTAGTTGGTTGAGTAGTTGGTCGAGTAGTTGGTCGAGTAGTTGGTCGAGTGATTGGTCGAGTAGATGGTCGAGTGGTCGGTCGAGTAGTTGGTCGAGTAGTTGGTCGAGTAGTTGGTCGAGTAGATGGTCGAGTAGTTGGTCGAGTGGTTGGTCGAGTAGTTGGTTGAGTAGTTGGTCGAGTGATTGGTCGAGTGGTCGGTCGAGTGGACGGTCGAGAAGTTGGTCGAGTAGTTGGTCGAGTAGATGGTCGAGTAGTTGGTCGAGTAGTTGGTCGAGTAGTTGGTCGAGTGATTGGTCGAGTAGTTGGTCGAGTAGTTGGTCGAGTAGTTGTTCGAGTGATTGGTCGAGTGGTCGGTCGAGTGGTCGGTCGAGTAGTTGGTCGAGTAGCTGGTCGAGTAGTTGGTCGAGTGATTGCTCCAGTAGTTGGTCGAGTAGTTGATCGAGTGATTGGTCGAGTAGTTGGTCTAGTAGTTGGTCGAGTAGTTGGTCGAGTAGTTGGACGAGTAGTTGGTCGAGTAGTTGGTCGAGTAGTTGGTCGAGTGTTTGTTCGAGTAGTTGGTTGAGTAATTAGTCGAGTAGTTGGTCAAGTAGTTGGTCGAGTAGATGGTCGAGTAGTTGGTCGAGTAGTTGGTCGAGTGATTGGTCGAGTGATTGGTCTAGTAGTCGGTCGAGTGGTCGGTCGAGTAGTTGGTCGAGTAGTTGGTCGAGTAGTTGGTCGAGTACTTGGTCTAGTAGTTGGTCGAGTAGTTGGTCGAGTAGTTGGACGAGTATTTGGTCGAGTAGTTGGTCGAGTACTTGGTCGAGTAGTTGGTCGAGCGATTGGTCGAGTAGTTGGTTGAGTAATTAGTCGAGTAGTTGGTCAAGTAGTTGGTCGAGTAGATGGTCGAGTAGTTGGTCGAGTAGTTGGTCGAGTGATTGGTCGAGTGATTGGTCTAGTAGTCGTTCGAGTGGTCGGTCGAGTAGTTGGTCGAGTAGTTGGTCGAGTAGTTGGTCGAGTAGTTGGTCGAGTGATTGGTCGAGTAGTTGGTCGAGTAGTTGGTTGAGTAGTTGGTCAAGTAGTTGGTCGAGTGATTGGTCGAGTAGTTGGTCGAGTAGTTGGTTGAGTAGTTGGTCGAGTAGTTGGTCGAGTAGTTGGTCGAGTAGATGGTCGAGTAGTTGGTCGAGTGGTTGGTCGAGTAGTTGGTCGAGTAGTTGGTTGAGTAGTTGGTCTAGTGATTGGTCGAGTAGTCGTTCGAGTGGTCGGTCGAGTAGTTGGTCGAGTAGTTGTTTGTGTAGTTGGTCGAGTAGTTGGTCGAGTGATTGGTCGAGTAGTCGGTCGAGTGGTCGGTCGAGTAGTTGGTCGAGTAGTTGGTCGAGTAGTTGGTCGAGTAGATGGTCGAGTAGTTGGTCGAGTAGTTGTTCGAGTAGTTGGTCGAGTGATTGGTCGAGTAGTTGGTCTAGTAGTTGGTCGAGTAGTTGGTCGAGTAGTTGGACGAGTAGTTGGTCGAGTAGTTGGTCGAGTACTTGGTCGAGTAGTTGGTCGAGCGATTGGTCGAGTAGTTGGTTGAGTAATTAGTCGAGTAGTTGGTCAAGTAGTTGGTCGAGTAGATGGTCGAGTAGTTGGTCGAGTAGTTGGTCGAGTGATTGGTCGAGTGATTGGTCTAGTAGTCGTTCGAGTGGTCGGTCGAGTAGTTGGTCGAGTAGTTGGTCGAGTAGTTGGTCGAGTAGTTGGTCGAGTGATTGGTCGAGTAGTTGGTCGAGTAGTTGGTTGAGTAGTTGGTCAAGTAGTTGGTCGAGTGATTGGTCGAGTAGTTGGTCGAGTAGTTGGTTGAGTAGTTGGTCGAGTAGTTGGTCGAGTAGTTGGTCGAGTAGATGGTCGAGTAGTTGGTCGAGTGGTTGGTCGAGTAGTTGGTCGAGTAGTTGGTTGAGTAGTTGGTCTAGTGATTGGTCGAGTAGTCGTTCGAGTGGTCGGTCGAGTAGTTGGTCGAGTAGTTGTTTGTGTAGTTAGTCGAGTAGTTGGTCGAGTGATTGGTCGAGTAGTCGGTCGAGTGGTCGGTCGAGTAGTTGGTCGAGTAGTTGGTCGAGTAGTTGGTCGAGTAGATGGTCGAGTAGTTGGTCGAGTAGTTGGTCGAGTAGTTGGTCGAGTGATTGGTCGAGTAGTTGGTCGAGTAGTTGGTCGAGTAGTTGTTCGAGTGATTGGTCGAGTGGTCGGTCGAGTGGTCGGTCGAGTAGTTGGTCGAGTAGCTGGTCGAGTAGTTGGTCGAGTGATTGCTCCAGTAGTTGGTCGAGTAGTTGATCGAGTGATTGGTCGAGTAGTTGGTCTAGTAGTTGGTCGAGTAGTTGGTCGAGTAGTTGGACGAGTAGTTGGTCGAGTGATTGGTCGAGTATTTGGTCGAGTAGTTGGTCGAGTAGTTGTTCGAGTGATTGGTCGAGTAGTCGGTCGAGTGGTCGGTCGAGTAGTTGGTCGAGTAGCTGGTCGAGTAGTTGGTCGAGTGATTGCTCCAGTAGTTGGTCGAGTAGTTGATCGAGTGATTGGTCGAGTAGTTGGTCTAGTAGTTGGTCGAGTAGTTGGTCGAGTAGTTGGACGAGTAGTTGGTCGAGTAGTTGGTCGAGTAGTTGGTCGAGTGATTGGTCGAGTAGTTGGTTGAGTAATTAGTCGAGTAGTTGGTCAAGTAGTTGGTCGAGTAGATGGTCGAGTAGTTGGTCGAGTAGTTGGTCGAGTGATTGGTCGAGTGATTGGTCTAGTAGTCGTTCGAGTGGTCGGTCGAGTAGTTGGTCGAGTAGTTGGTCGAGTAGTTGGTCGAGTACTTGGTCTAGTAGTTGGTCGAGTAGTTGGTCGAGTAGTTGGACGAGTATTTGGTCGAGTAGTTGGTCGAGTACTTGGTCGAGTAGTTGGTCGAGCGATTGGTCGAGTAGTTGGTTGAGTAATTAGTCGAGTAGTTGGTCAAGTAGTTGGTCGAGTAGATGGTCGAGTAGTTGGTCGAGTAGTTGGTCGAGTGATTGGTCGAGTGATTTGTCTAGTAGTCGTTCGAGTGGTCGGTCGAGTAGTTGGTCGAGTAGTTGGTCGAGTAGTTGGTCGAGTAGTTGGTCGAGTGATTGGTCGAGTAGTTGGTCGAGTAGTTGGTTGAGTAGTTGGTCAAGTAGTTGGTCGAGTGATTGGTCGAGTAGTTGGTCGAGTAGTTGGTTGAGTAGTTGGTCGAGTAGTTGGTCGAGTAGTTGGTCGAGTAGATGGTCGAGTAGTTGGTCGAGTGGTTGGTCGAGTAGTTGGTCGAGTAGTTGGTTGAGTAGTTGGTCTAGTGATTGGTCGAGTAGTCGTTCGAGTGGTCGGTCGAGTAGTTGGTCGAGTAGTTGTTTGTGTAGTTGGTCGAGTAGTTGGTCGAGTGATTGGTCGAGTAGTCGGTCGAGTGGTCGGTCGAGTAGTTGGTCGAGTAGTTGGTCGAGTAGTTGGTCGAGTAGATGGTCGAGTAGTTGGTCGAGTAGTTGGTCGAGTAGTTGGTCGAGTGATTGGTCGAGTAGTTGGTCTAGTAGTTGGTCGAGTAGTTGGTCGAGTAGTTGGACGAGTAGTTGGTCGAGTAGTTGGTCGAGTACTTGGTCGAGTAGTTGGTCGAGCGATTGGTCGAGTAGTTGGTTGAGTAATTAGTCGAGTAGTTGGTCAAGTAGTTGGTCGAGTAGATGGTCGAGTAGTTGGTCGAGTAGTTGGTCGAGTGATTGGTCGAGTGATTGGTCTAGTAGTCGTTCGAGTGGTCGGTCGAGTAGTTGGTCGAGTAGTTGGTCGAGTAGTTGGTCGAGTAGTTGGTCGAGTGATTGGTCGAGTAGTTGGTCGAGTAGTTGGTTGAGTAGTTGGTCAAGTAGTTGGTCGAGTGATTGGTCGAGTAGTTGGTCGAGTAGTTGGTTGAGTAGTTGGTCGAGTAGTTGGTCGAGTAGTTGGTCGAGTAGATGGTCGAGTAGTTGGTCGAGTGGTTGGTCGAGTAGTTGGTCGAGTAGTTGGTTGAGTAGTTGGTCTAGTGATTGGTCGAGTAGTCGTTTGAGTGGTCGGTCGAGTAGTTGGTCGAGTAGTTGTTTGTGTAGTTGGTCGAGTAGTTGGTCGAGTGATTGGTCGAGTAGTCGGTCGAGTGGTCGGTCGAGTAGTTGGTCGAGTAGTTGGTCGAGTAGTTGGTCGAGTAGATGGTCGAGTAGTTGGTCGAGTGGTTGGTCGAGTAGTTGGTCGAGTAGTTGGTTGAGTAGTTGGTCTAGTGATTGGTCGAGTAGTCGATCGAGTGGTCGGTCGAATAGTTGGTCGAGTAGTTGTTTGTGTAGTTGGTCGAGTGATTGGTCGAGTAGTCGGTCGAGTGGTCGGTCGAGTAGTTGGTCGAGTAGTTGGTCGAGTAGTTGGTCGAGTAGATGGTCGAGTAGTTGGTCGAGTAGTTGGTCGAGTAGTTGGTCGAGTGATTGGTCGAGTAGTTGGTCGAGTAGTTGGTCGAGTAGTTGTTCGAGTGATTGGTCGAGTGGTCGGTCGAGTGGTCGGTCGAGTAGTTGGTCGAGTGATTGGTCGAGTGATTGGTCTAGTAGTCGTTCGAGTGGTCGGTCGAGTAGTTGGTCGAGTAGTTGGTCGAGTAGTTGGTCGAGTAGTTGGTCGAGTAGTTGGTCGAGTGATTGGTCGAGTAGTTGGTCGAGTAGTTGGTTGAGTAGTTGGTCGAGTAGTTGGTCGAGTAGTTGGTCGAGTGATTGGTCGAGTAGATGGTCGAGTGGTCGGTCGAGTAGTTGGTCGAGTAGTTGGTCGAGTAGTTGGTCGAGTAGATGGTCGAGTAGTTGGTCGAGTGGTTGGTCGAGTAGTTGGTTGAGTAGTTGGTCGAGTGATTGGTCGAGTGGTCGGTCGAGTGGACGGTCGAGAAGTTGGTCGAGTAGTTGGTCGAGTAGATGGTCGAGTAGTTGGTCGAGTAGTTGGTCGAGTAGTTGGTCGAGTGATTGGTCGAGTAGTTGGTCGAGTAGTTGGTCGAGTAGTTGTTCGAGTGATTGGTCGAGTGGTCGGTCGAGTGGTCGGTCGAGTAGTTGGTCGAGTAGCTGGTCGAGTAGTTGGTCGAGTGATTGCTCCAGTAGTTGGTCGAGTAGTTGATCGAGTGATTGGTCGAGTAGTTGGTCTAGTAGTTGGTCGAGTAGTTGGTCGAGTAGTTGGACGAGTAGTTGGTCGAGTAGTTGGTCGAGTAGTTGGTCGAGTGTTTGTTCGAGTAGTTGGTTGAGTAATTAGTCGAGTAGTTGGTCAAGTAGTTGGTCGAGTAGATGGTCGAGTAGTTGGTCGAGTAGTTGGTCGAGTGATTGGTCGAGTGATTGGTCTAGTAGTCGGTCGAGTGGTCGGTCGAGTAGTTGGTCGAGTAGTTGGTCGAGTAGTTGGTCGAGTACTTGGTCTAGTAGTTGGTCGAGTAGTTGGTCGAGTAGTTGGACGAGTATTTGGTCGAGTAGTTGGTCGAGTACTTGGTCGAGTAGTTGGTCGAGCGATTGGTCGAGTAGTTGGTTGAGTAATTAGTCGAGTAGTTGGTCAAGTAGTTGGTCGAGTAGATGGTCGAGTAGTTGGTCGAGTAGTTGGTCGAGTGATTGGTCGAGTGATTGGTCTAGTAGTCGTTCGAGTGGTCGGTCGAGTAGTTGGTCGAGTAGTTGGTCGAGTAGTTGGTCGAGTAGTTGGTCGAGTGATTGGTCGAGTAGTTGGTCGAGTAGTTGGTTGAGTAGTTGGTCAAGTAGTTGGTCGAGTGATTGGTCGAGTAGTTGGTCGAGTAGTTGGTTGAGTAGTTGGTCGAGTAGTTGGTCGAGTAGTTGGTCGAGTAGATGGTCGAGTAGTTGGTCGAGTGGTTGGTCGAGTAGTTGGTCGAGTAGTTGGTTGAGTAGTTGGTCTAGTGATTGGTCGAGTAGTCGTTCGAGTGGTCGGTCGAGTAGTTGGTCGAGTAGTTGTTTGTGTAGTTGGTCGAGTAGTTGGTCGAGTGATTGGTCGAGTAGTCGGTCGAGTGGTCGGTCGAGTAGTTGGTCGAGTAGTTGGTCGAGTAGTTGGTCGAGTAGATGGTCGAGTAGTTGGTCGAGTAGTTGGTCGAGTAGTTGGTCGAGTGATTGGTCGAGTAGTTGGTCTAGTAGTTGGTCGAGTAGTTGGTCGAGTAGTTGGACGAGTAGTTGGTCGAGTAGTTGGTCGAGTACTTGGTCGAGTAGTTGGTCGAGCGATTGGTCGAGTAGTTGGTTGAGTAATTAGTCGAGTAGTTGGTCAAGTAGTTGGTCGAGTAGATGGTCGAGTAGTTGGTCGAGTAGTTGGTCGAGTGATTGGTCGAGTGATTGGTCTAGTAGTCGTTCGAGTGGTCGGTCGAGTAGTTGGTCGAGTAGTTGGTCGAGTAGTTGGTCGAGTAGTTGGTCGAGTGATTGGTCGAGTAGTTGGTCGAGTAGTTGGTTGAGTAGTTGGTCAAGTAGTTGGTCGAGTGATTGGTCGAGTAGTTGGTCGAGTAGTTGGTTGAGTAGTTGGTCGAGTAGTTGGTCGAGTAGTTGGTCGAGTAGATGGTCGAGTAGTTGGTCGAGTGGTTGGTCGAGTAGTTGGTCGAGTAGTTGGTTGAGTAGTTGGTCTAGTGATTGGTCGAGTAGTCGTTCGAGTGGTCGGTCGAGTAGTTGGTCGAGTAGTTGTTTGTGTAGTTAGTCGAGTAGTTGGTCGAGTGATTGGTCGAGTAGTCGGTCGAGTGGTCGGTCGAGTAGTTGGTCGAGTAGTTGGTCGAGTAGTTGGTCGAGTAGATGGTCGAGTAGTTGGTCGAGTAGTTGGTCGAGTAGTTGGTCGAGTGATTGGTCGAGTAGTTGGTCGAGTAGTTGGTCGAGTAGTTGTTCGAGTGATTGGTCGAGTGGTCGGTCGAGTGGTCGGTCGAGTAGTTGGTCGAGTAGCTGGTCGAGTAGTTGGTCGAGTGATTGCTCCAGTAGTTGGTCGAGTAGTTGATCGAGTGATTGGTCGAGTAGTTGGTCTAGTAGTTGGTCGAGTAGTTGGTCGAGTAGTTGGACGAGTAGTTGGTCGAGTAGTTGGTCGAGTAGTTGGTCGAGTGATTGGTCGAGTGATTGGTCTAGTAGTCGTTCGAGTGGTCGGTCGAGTAGTTGGTCGAGTAGTTGGTCGAGTAGTTGGTCGAGTAGTTGGTCGAGTAGTTGGCCGAGTGATTGGTCGAGTAGTTGGTCGAGTAGTTGGTTGAGTAGTTGGTCGAGTAGTTGGTCGAGTAGTTGGTCGAGTGATTTGTCGAGTCGATGGTCGAGTGGTCGGTCGAGTAGTTGGTCGAGTAGTTGGTCGAGTAGTTGGTCGAGTAGATGGTCGAGTAGTTGGTCGAGTGGTTGGTCGAGTAGTTGGTTGAGTAGTTGGTCGAGTGATTGGTCGAGTGGTCGGTCGAGTGGACGGTCGAGAAGTTGGTCGAGTAGTTGGTCGAGTGATTGGTCGAGTAGTTGTTCGAGTAGTTGGTCAAGTAGTTGGTTGAGTAGTTGGTCAAGTAGTTGGTCGAGTGATTGGTCGAGTAGTTGGTCGAGTAGTTGGTTGAGTAGTTGGTCGAGTAGTTGGTCGAGTAGTTGGTCGAGTGGTTGGGCGAGTAGACGGTCGAGTGGTCGGTCGAGTAGTTGTTCGAGTAGTTGGTCGAGTAGTTGGTCGAGTAGATGGTCGAGTAGTTGGTCGAGTGGTTGGTCGAGTAGTTGGTCGAGTAGTTGGTTGAGTAGTTGGTCGAGTGATTGGTCGAGTAGTCGTTCGAGTGGTCGGTCGAGTAGTTGGTCGAGTAGTTGTTTGTGTAGTTGGTCGAGTAGTTGGTCGAGTGATTGGTCGAGTAGTCGGTCGAGTGGTCGGTCGAGTAGTTGGTCGAGTAGTTGGTCGAGTAGTTGGTCGAGTAGATGGTCGAGTAGTTGGTCGAGTAGTTGGTCGAGTAGTTGGTCGAGTGATTGGTCGAGTAGTTGGTCGAGTAGTTGGTCGAGTAGTTGTTCGAGTGATTGGTCGAGTGGTCGGTCGAGTGGTCGGTCGAGTAGTTGGTCGAGTAGTTCGTCGAGTAGCTGGTCGAGTAGTTGGTCGAGTGATTGCTCCAGTAGTTGGTCGAGTAGTTGATCGAGTGATTGGTCGAGTAGTTGGTCTAGTAGTTGGTCGAGTAGTTGGTCGAGTAGTTGGACGAGTAGTTGGTCGAGTAGTTTGTTGAGTAGTTGGTCGAGTAGTTGGTCGAGTGATTGGTCGAGTAGTTGGTTGAGTAATTAGTCGAGTAGTTGGTCAAGTAGTTGGTCGAGTAGATGGTCGAGTAGTTGGTCGAGTAGTTGGTCGAGTGATTGGTCGAGTGATTGGTCTAGTAGTCGTTCGAGTGGTCGGTCGAGTAGTTGGTCGAGTAGTTGGTCGAGTAGTTGGTCGAGTAGTTGGTCGAGTAGTTGGTCGAGTGATTGGTCGAGTAGTTGGTCGAGTAGTTGGTCGAGTAGTTGGTCGAGTGAATGGTCGAGTAGTCGGTCGAGTGGTCGTTCGAGTAGTTGGTCGAGTAGTTGGTCGAGTAGTTGGTCGAGTAGATGGTCGAGTAGTTGGTCGAGTAGTTGGTCGAGTAGTTGGTCGAGTGATTGGTCGAGTAGTTGGTCGAGTAGTTGGTCGAGTAGTTGTTCGAGTGATTGGTCGAGTGGTCGGTCGAGTGGTCGGTCGAGTGGTTGGTCGAGTAGTTCGTCGAGTAGCTGGTCGAAAAGTTGGTCGAGTAGTTGGTTGAGTAGTTGGTCAAGTAGTTGGTCGAGTGATTGGTCGAGTAGTTGGTCGAGTAGTTGGTCGAGTAGTTGGTCTAGTAGTTGGTCGAGTGATTGGTCGAGTAGACGGTCGAGTGGTCGGTCGAGTAGTTGGTCGAGAAGTTGGTCGAGTAGTTGGTCGAGTAGATGATCGAGTAGTTGGTCGAGTGGTTGGTCGAGTAGTTGGTCGAGTAGTTGTTCGAGTAGTTGGTCGAGTAGTTGGTCGAGTAGTTGGTCGAGTAGTTGGTCGAGTGATTGGTCGAGTGGTCGGTCGAGTAGTTGGTCGAGTAGTTGGTCGAGTAGTTGGTTGAGTAGTTGGTCAAGTAGTTGATCAAGTGATTGGTCGAGTAGTTGGTCAAGTAGTTGGTTGAGTAGTTGGTCGAGTAGTTGGTCGAGTAGTTGGTCGAGTGATTGGTCGAGTAGATGGTCGAGTGGTCGGTCGAGTAGTTGGTCGAGTAGTTGGTCGAGTAGTTGGTCGAGTAGATGGTCGAGTAGTTGGTCGAGTGGTTGGTCGAGTAGTTGGTTGAGTAGTTGGTCGAGTGATTGGTCGAGTGGTCGGTCGAGTGGACGGTCTAGAAGTTGGTCGAGTAGTTGGTCGAGTGATTGGTCGAGTAGTTGTTCGAGTAGTTGGTCAAGTAGTTGGTTGAGTAGTTGGTCAAGTAGTTGGTCGAGTGATTGGTCGAGTAGTTGGTCGAGTAGTTGGTCGAGTAGTTGGTCTAGTAGTTGGTCGAGTGATTGGTCGAGTAGACGGTCGAGTGGTCGGTCGAGTAGTTGGTCGAGTAGTTGGTCGAGTAGTTGGTCGAGTAGATGATCGAGTAGTTGGTCGAGTGGTTGGTCGAGTAGTTGGTCGAGTAGTTGGTTGAGTAGTTGGTCTAGTGATTGGTCGAGTAGTCGATCGAGTGGTCGGTCGAATAGTTGGTCGAGTAGTTGTTTGTGTAGTTGGTCGAGTGATTGGTCGAGTAGTCGGTCGAGTAGTTGGTCGAGTAGTTGGTCGAGTGATTGGTCGAGTAGTTGGTCGAGTAGTTGGTCGAGTAGTTGTTCGAGTGATTGGTCGAGTGGTCGGTCGAGTGGTCGGTCGAGTAGTTGGTCGAGTAGTTCGTCGAGTAGCTGGTCGAGTAGTTGGTCGAGTGATTGCTCCAGTAGTTGGTCGAGTAGTTGATCAAGTGATTGGTCGAGTACTTGGTCTAGTAGTTGGTCGAGTAGTTGGTCGAGTAGTTGGACGAGTAGTTGGTCGAGTAGTTGGTCGAGTAGTTGGTCAAGTAGTTGGTCGAGTAGATGGTCGAGTAGTTGGTCGAGTAGTTGGTCGAGTGATTGGTCGAGTGATTGGTCTAGTAGTCGTTCGAGTGGTCGGTCGAGTAGTTGGTCGAGTAGTTGGTCGAGTAGTTGGTCGAGTAGTTGGTCGAGTGATTGGTCGAGTAGTTGGTCGAGTAGTTGGTTGAGTAGTTGGTCAAGTAGTTGGTCGAGTGATTGGTCGAGTAGTTGGTCGAGTAGTTGGTTGAGTAGTTGGTCGAGTAGTTGGTCGAGTAGTTGGTCGAGTAGATGGTCGAGTAGTTGGTCGAGTGGTTGGTCGAGTAGTTGGTCGAGTAGTTGGTTGAGTAGTTGGTCTAGTGATTGGTCGAGTAGTCGTTCGAGTGGTCGGTCGAGTAGTTGGTCGAGTAGTTGTTTGTGTAGTTGGTCGAGTAGTTGGTCGAGTGATTGGTCGAGTAGTCGGTCGAGTGGTCGGTCGAGTAGTTGGTCGAGTAGTTGGTCGAGTAGTTGGTCGAGTAGATGGTCGAGTAGTTGGTCGAGTAGTTGGTCGAGTAGTTGGTCGAGTGATTGGTCGAGTAGTTGGTCTAGTAGTTGGTCGAGTAGTTGGTCGAGTAGTTGGACGAGTAGTTGGTCGAGTAGTTGGTCGAGTACTTGGTCGAGTAGTTGGTCGAGCGATTGGTCGAGTAGTTGGTTGAGTAATTAGTCGAGTAGTTGGTCAAGTAGTTGGTCGAGTAGATGGTCGAGTAGTTGGTCGAGTGGTTGGTCGAGTAGTTGGTCGAGTAGTTGGTTGAGTAGTTGGTCTAGTGATTGGTCGAGTAGTCGTTCGAGTGGTCGGTCGAGTAGTTGGTCGAGTAGTTGTTTGTGTAGTTGGTCGAGTAGTTGGTCGAGTGATTGGTCGAGTAGTCGGTCGAGTGGTCGGTCGAGTAGTTGGTCGAGTAGTTGGTCGAGTAGTTGGTCGAGTAGATGGTCGAGTAGTTGGTCGAGTAGTTGGTCGAGTAGTTGGTCGAGTGATTGGTCGAGTAGTTGGTCTAGTAGTTGGTCGAGTAGTTGGTCGAGTAGTTGGACGAGTAGTTGGTCGAGTAGTTGGTCGAGTACTTGGTCGAGTAGTTGGTCGAGCGATTGGTCGAGTAGTTGGTTGAGTAATTAGTCGAGTAGTTGGTCAAGTAGTTGGTCGAGTAGATGGTCGAGTAGTTGGTCGAGTAGTTGGTCGAGTGATTGGTCGAGTGATTGGTCTAGTAGTCGTTCGAGTGGTCGGTCGAGTAGTTGGTCGAGTAGTTGGTCGAGTAGTTGGTCGAGTAGTTGGTCGAGTGATTGGTCGAGTAGTTGGTCGAGTAGTTGGTTGAGTAGTTGGTCAAGTAGTTGGTCGAGTGATTGGTCGAGTAGTTGGTCGAGTAGTTGGTTGAGTAGTTGGTCGAGTAGTTGGTCGAGTAGTTGGTCGAGTAGATGGTCGAGTAGTTGGTCGAGTGGTTGGTCGAGTAGTTGGTCGAGTAGTTGGTTGAGTAGTTGGTCTAGTGATTGGTCGAGTAGTCGTTCGAGTGGTCGGTCGAGTAGTTGGTCGAGTAGTTGTTTGTGTAGTTAGTCGAGTAGTTGGTCGAGTGATTGGTCGAGTAGTCGGTCGAGTGGTCGGTCGAGTAGTTGGTCGAGTAGTTGGTCGAGTAGTTGGTCGAGTAGATGGTCGAGTAGTTGGTCGAGTAGTTGGTCGAGTAGTTGGTCGAGTGATTGGTCGAGTAGTTGGTCGAGTAGTTGGTCGAGTAGTTGTTCGAGTGATTGGTCGAGTGGTCGGTCGAGTGGTCGGTCGAGTGGTCGGTCGAGTAGTTGGTCGAGTAGCTGGTCGAGTAGTTGGTCGAGTGATTGCTCCAGTAGTTGGTCGAGTAGTTGATCGAGTGATTGGTCGAGTAGTTGGTCTAGTAGTTGGTCGAGTAGTTGGTCGAGTAGTTGGACGAGTAGTTGGTCGAGTAGTTGGTCGAGTAGTTGGTCGAGTGATTGGTCGAGTGATTGGTCTAGTAGTCGTTCGAGTGGTCGGTCGAGTAGTTGGTCGAGTAGTTGGTCGAGTAGTTGGTCGAGTAGTTGGTCGAGTAGTTGGCCGAGTGATTGGTCGAGTAGTTGGTCGAGTAGTTGGTTGAGTAGTTGGTCGAGTAGTTGGTCGAGTAGTTGGTCGAGTGATTGGTCGAGTCGATGGTCGAGTGGTCGGTCGAGTAGTTGGTCGAGTAGTTGGTCGAGTAGTTGGTCGAGTAGATGGTCGAGTAGTTGGTCGAGTGGTTGGTCGAGTAGTTGGTTGAGTAGTTGGTCGAGTGATTGGTCGAGTGGTCGGTCGAGTGGACGGTCGAGAAGTTGGTCGAGTAGTTGGTCGAGTGATTGGTCGAGTAGTTGTTCGAGTAGTTGGTCAAGTAGTTGGTTGAGTAGTTGGTCAAGTAGTTGGTCGAGTGATTGGTCGAGTAGTTGGTCGAGTAGTTGGTTGAGTAGTTGGTCGAGTAGTTGGTCGAGTAGTTGGTCGAGTGGTTGGGCGAGTAGACGGTCGAGTGGTCGGTCGAGTAGTTGTTCGAGTAGTTGGTCGAGTAGTTGGTCGAGTAGATGGTCGAGTAGTTGGTCGAGTGGTTGGTCGAGTAGTTGGTCAAGTAGTTGGTTGAGTAGTTGGTCGAGTGATTGGTCGAGTAGTCGTTCGAGTGGTCGGTCGAGTAGTTGGTCGAGTAGTTGTTTGTGTAGTTGGTCGAGTAGTTGGTCGAGTGATTGGTCGAGTAGTCGGTCGAGTGGTCGGTCGAGTAGTTGGTCGAGTAGTTGGTCGAGTAGTTGGTCGAGTAGATGGTCGAGTAGTTGGTCGAGTAGTTGGTCGAGTAGTTGGTCGAGTGATTGGTCGAGTAGTTGGTCGAGTAGTTGGTCGAGTAGTTGTTCGAGTGATTGGTCGAGTGGTCGGTCGAGTGGTCGGTCGAGTAGTTGGTCGAGTAGTTCGTCGAGTAGCTGGTCGAGTAGTTGGTCGAGTGATTGCTCCAGTAGTTGGTCGAGTAGTTGATCGAGTGATTGGTCGAGTAGTTGGTCTAGTAGTTGGTCGAGTAGTTGGTCGAGTAGTTGGACGAGTAGTTGGTCGAGTAGTTGGTTGAGTAGTTGGTCGAGTAGTTGGTCGAGTGATTGGTCGAGTAGTTGGTTGAGTAATTAGTCGAGTAGTTGGTCAAGTAGTTGGTCGAGTAGATGGTCGAGTAGTTGGTCGAGTAGTTGGTCGAGTGATTGGTCGAGTGATTGGTCTAGTAGTCGTTCGAGTGGTCGGTCGAGTAGTTGGTCGAGTAGTTGGTCGAGTAGTTGGTCGAGTAGTTGGTCGAGTAGTTGGTCGAGTGATTGGTCGAGTAGTTGGTCGAGTAGTTGGTCGAGTAGTTGGTCGAGTGAATGGTCGAGTAGTCGGTCGAGTGGTCGTTCGAGTAGTTGGTCGAGTAGTTGGTCGAGTAGTTGGTCGAGTAGATGGTCGAGTAGTTGGTCGAGTAGTTGGTCGAGTAGTTGGTCGAGTGATTGGTCGAGTAGTTGGTCGAGTAGTTGGTCGAGTAGTTGTTCGAGTGATTGGTCGAGTGGTCGGTCGAGTGGTCGGTCGAGTGGTTGGTCGAGTAGTTCGTCGAGTAGCTGGTCGAAAAGTTGGTCGAGTGATTGCTCCAGTAGTTGGTCGAGTAGTTGATCGAGTGATTGGTCGAGTAGTTGGTCTAGTAGTTGGTCGAGTAGTTGGTCGAGTAGTTGGACGAGTAGTTGGTCGAGTAGTTGGTCGAGTAGTTGGTCGAGTAGTTGTTCGAGTAGTTGGTCGAGTAGTTGGTCGAGTAGTTGGTCGAGTAGTTGGTCGAGTGATTGGTCGAGTGGTCGGTCGAGTAGTTGGTCGAGTAGTTGGTCGAGTGATTGTTCGAGTAGTCGGTCGAGTGGTCGGTCGAGTAGTTGGTCGAGTAGTTGGTCGAGTAGTTGGTCGAGTAGTTGGTTGAGTAGTTGGTCGAGTAGTTGGTCGAGTGATTGGTCGAGTAGATGGTCGATTGGTCGGTCGAGTAGTTGGTCGAGTAGTTGGTCGAGTAGTTGGTCGAGTAGATGGTCGAGTAGTTGGTCGAGTGGTTGGTCGAGTAGTTGGTTGAGTAGTTGGTCGAGTGATTGGTCGAGTGGTCGGTCGAGTGGACGGTCTAGAAGTTGGTCGAGTAGTTGGTCGAGTGATTGGTCGAGTAGTTGTTCGAGTAGTTGGTCAAGTAGTTGGTTGAGTAGTTGGTCAAGTAGTTGGTCGAGTGATTGGTCGAGTAGTTGGTCGAGTAGTTGGTCGAGTAGTTGGTCTAGTAGTTGGTCGAGTGATTGGTCGAGTAGACGGTCGAGTGGTCGGTCGAGTAGTTGGTCGAGAAGTTGGTCGAGTAGTTGGTCGAGTAGATGATCGAGTAGTTGGTCGAGTGGTTGGTCGAGTAGTTGGTCGAGTAGTTGTTCGAGTAGTTGGTCGAGTAGTTGGTCGAGTAGTTGGTCGAGTAGTTGGTCGAGTGATTGGTCGAGTGGTCGGTCGAGTAGTTGGTCGAGTAGTTGGTCGAGTAGTTGGTTGAGTAGTTGGTCAAGTAGTTGGTCAAGTGATTGGTCGAGTAGTTGGTCAAGTAGTTGGTTGAGTAGTTGGTCGAGTAGTTGGTCGAGTAGTTGGTCGAGTGATTGGTCGAGTAGATGGTCGAGTGGTCGGTCGAGTAGTTGGTCGAGTAGTTGGTCGAGTAGTTGGTCGAGTAGATGGTCGAGTAGTTGGTCGAGTGGTTGGTCGAGTAGTTGGTTGAGTAGTTGGTCGAGTGATTGGTCGAGTGGTCGGTCGAGTGGACGGTCTAGAAGTTGGTCGAGTAGTTGGTCGAGTGATTGGTCGAGTAGTTGTTCGAGTAGTTGGTCAAGTAGTTGGTTGAGTAGTTGGTCAAGTAGTTGGTCGAGTGATTGGTCGAGTAGTTGGTCGAGTAGTTGGTCGAGTAGTTGGTCTAGTAGTTGGTCGAGTGATTGGTCGAGTAGACGGTCGAGTGGTCGGTCGAGTAGTTGGTCGAGTAGTTGGTCGAGTAGTTGGTCGAGTAGATGATCGAGTAGTTGGTCGAGTGGTTGGTCGAGTAGTTGGTCGAGTAGTTGGTTGAGTAGTTGGTCTAGTGATTGGTCGAGTAGTCGATCGAGTGGTCGGTCGAATAGTTGGTCGAGTAGTTGTTTGTGTAGTTGGTCGAGTGATTGGTCGAGTAGTCGGTCGAGTGGTCGGTCGAGTAGTTGGTCGAGTAGTTGGTCGAGTAGTTGGTCGAGTAGATGGTCGAGTAGTTGGTCGAGTAGTTGGTCGAGTAGTTGGTCGAGTGATTGGTCGAGTAGTTGGTCGAGTAGTTGGTCGAGTAGTTGTTCGAGTGATTGGTCGAGTGGTCGGTCGAGTGGTCGGTCGAGTAGTTGGTCGAGTAGTTCGTCGAGTAGCTGGTCGAGTAGTTGGTCGAGTGATTGCTCCAGTAGTTGGTCGAGTAGTTGATCAAGTGATTGGTCGAGTACTTGGTCTAGTAGTTGGTCGAGTAGTTGGTCGAGTAGTTGGACGAGTAGTTGGTCGAGTAGTTGGTCGAGTAGTTGGTCAAGTAGTTGGTCGAGTAGATGGTCGAGTAGTTGGTCGAGTAGTTGGTCGAGTGATTGGTCGAGTGATTGGTCTAGTAGTCGTTCGAGTGGTCGGTCGAGTAGTTGGTCGAGTAGTTGGTCGAGTAGTTGGTCGAGTAGTTGGTCGAGTGATTGGTCGAGTAGTTGGTCGAGTAGTTGGTTGAGTAGTTGGTCAAGTAGTTGGTCGAGTGATTGGTCGAGTAGTTGGTCGAGTAGTTGGTTGAGTAGTTGGTCGAGTAGTTGGTCGAGTAGTTGGTCGAGTAGATGGTCGAGTAGTTGGTCGAGTGGTTGGTCGAGTAGTTGGTCGAGTAGTTGGTTGAGTAGTTGGTCTAGTGATTGGTCGAGTAGTCGTTCGAGTGGTCGGTCGAGTAGTTGGTCGAGTAGTTGTTTGTGTAGTTGGTCGAGTAGTTGGTCGAGTGATTGGTCGAGTAGTCGGTCGAGTGGTCGGTCGAGTAGTTGGTCGAGTAGTTGGTCGAGTAGTTGGTCGAGTAGATGGTCGAGTAGTTGGTCGAGTAGTTGGTCGAGTAGTTGGTCGAGTGATTGGTCGAGTAGTTGGTCTAGTAGTTGGTCGAGTAGTTGGTCGAGTAGTTGGACGAGTAGTTGGTCGAGTAGTTGGTCGAGTACTTGGTCGAGTAGTTGGTCGAGCGATTGGTCGAGTAGTTGGTTGAGTAATTAGTCGAGTAGTTGGTCAAGTAGTTGGTCGAGTAGATGGTCGAGTAGTTGGTCGAGTAGTTGGTCGAGTGATTGGTCGAGTGATTGGTCTAGTAGTCGTTCGAGTGGTCGGTCGAGTAGTTGGTCGAGTAGTTGGTCGAGTAGTTGGTCGAGTAGTTGGTCGAGTGATTGGTCGAGTAGTTGGTCGAGTAGTTGGTTGAGTAGTTGGTCAAGTAGTTGGTCGAGTGATTGGTCGAGTAGTTGGTCGAGTAGTTGGTTGAGTAGTTGGTCGAGTAGTTGGTCGAGTAGTTGGTCGAGTAGATGGTCGAGTAGTTGGTCGAGTGGTTGGTCGAGTAGTTGGTCGAGTAGTTGGTTGAGTAGTTGGTCTAGTGATTGGTCGAGTAGTCGTTCGAGTGGTCGGTCGAGTAGTTGGTCGAGTAGTTGTGTGTGTAGTTAGTCGAGTAGTTGGTCGAGTGATTGGTCGAGTAGTCGGTCGAGTGGTCGGTCGAGTAGTTGGTCGAGTAGTTGGTCGAGTAGTTGGTCGAGTAGATGGTCGAGTAGTTGGTCGAGTAGTTGGTCGAGTAGTTGGTCGAGTGATTGGTCGAGTAGTTGGTCGAGTAGTTGGTCGAGTAGTTGTTCGAGTGATTGGTCGAGTGGTCGGTCGAGTGGTCGGTCGAGTAGTTGGTCGAGTAGCTGGTCGAGTAGTTGGTCGAGTGATTGCTCCAGTAGTTGATCGAGTAGTTGATCGAGTGATTGGTCGAGTAGTTGGTCTAGTAGTTGGTCGAGTAGTTGGTCGAGTAGTTGGACGAGTAGTTGGTCGAGTAGTTGGTCGAGTAGTTGGTCGAGTGATTGGTCGAGTAGTTGGTTGAGTAATTATTCGAGTAGTTGGTCAAGTAGTTGGTCGAGTAGATGGTCGAGTAGTTGGTCGAGTAGTTGGTCGAGTGATTGGTCGAGTGATTGGTCTAGTAGTCGTTCGAGTGGTCGGTCGAGTAGTTGGTCGAGTAGTTGGTCGAGTAGTTGGTCGAGTAGTTGGTCGAGTAGTTGGTCGAGTGATTGGTCGAGTAGTTGGTCGAGTAGTTGGTTGAGTAGTTGGTCGAGTAGTTGGTCGAGTAGTTGGTCGAGTGATTGGTCGAGTAGATGGTCGAGTGGTCGGTCGAGTAGTTGGTCGAGTAGTTGGTCGAGTAGTTGGTCGAGTAGATGGTCGAGTAGTTGGTCGAGTGGTTGGTCGAGTAGTTGGTTGAGTAGTTGGTCGAGTGATTGGTCGAGTGGTCGGTCGAGTGGACGGTCGAGAAGTTGGTCGAGTAGTTGGTCGAGTGATTGGTCGAGTAGTTGTTCGAGTAGTTGGTCAAGTAGTTGGTTGAGTAGTTGGTCAAGTAGTTGGTCGAGTGATTGGTCGAGTAGTTGGTCGAGTAGTTGGTTGAGTAGTTGGTCGAGTAGTTGGTCGAGTAGTTGGTCGAGTGGTTGGGCGAGTAGACGGTCGAGTGGTCGGTCGAGTAGTTGTTCGAGTAGTTGGTCGAGTAGTTGGTCGAGTAGATGGTCGAGTAGTTGGTCGAGTGGTTGGTCGAGTAGTTGGTCGAGTAGTTGGTTGAGTAGTTGGTCGAGTGATTGGTCGAGTAGTCGTTCGAGTGGTCGGTCGAGTAGTTGGTCGAGTAGTTGTTTGTGTAGTTGGTCGAGTAGTTGGTCGAGTGATTGGTCGAGTAGTCGGTCGAGTGGTCGGTCGAGTAGTTGGTCGAGTAGTTGGTCGAGTAGTTGGTCGAGTAGATGGTCGAGTAGTTGGTCGAGTAGTTGGTCGAGTAGTTGGTCGAGTGATTGGTCGAGTAGTTGGTCGAGTAGTTGGTCGAGTAGTTGTTCGAGTGATTGGTCGAGTGGTCGGTCGAGTGGTCGGTCGAGTAGTTGGTCGAGTAGTTCGTCGAGTAGCTGGTCGAGTAGTTGGTCGAGTGATTGCTCCAGTAGTTGGTCGAGTAGTTGATCGAGTGATTGGTCGAGTAGTTGGTCTAGTAGTTGGTCGAGTAGTTGGTCGAGTAGTTGGACGAGTAGTTGGTCGAGTAGTTGGTTGAGTAGTTGGTCGAGTAGTTGGTCGAGTGATTGGTCGAGTAGTTGGTTGAGTAATTAGTCGAGTAGTTGGTCAAGTAGTTGGTCGAGTAGATGGTCGAGTAGTTGGTCGAGTAGTTGGTCGAGTGATTGGTCGAGTGATTGGTCTAGTAGTCGTTCGAGTGGTCGGTCGAGTAGTTGGTCGAGTAGTTGGTCGAGTAGTTGGTCGAGTAGTTGGTCGAGTAGTTGGTCGAGTGATTGGTCGAGTAGTTGGTCGAGTAGTTGGTCGAGTAGTTGGTCGAGTGAATGGTCGAGTAGTCGGTCGAGTGGTCGTTCGAGTAGTTGGTCGAGTAGTTGGTCGAGTAGTTGGTCGAGTAGATGGTCGAGTAGTTGGTCGAGTAGTTGGTCGAGTAGTTGGTCGAGTGATTGGTCGAGTAGTTGGTCGAGTAGTTGGTCGAGTAGTTGTTCGAGTGATTGGTCGAGTGGTCGGTCGAGTGGTCGGTCGAGTGGTTGGTCGAGTAGTTCGTCGAGTAGCTGGTCGAAAAGTTGGTCGAGTGATTGCTCCAGTAGTTGGTCGAGTAGTTGATCGAGTGATTGGTCGAGTAGTTGGTCTAGTAGTTGGTCGAGTAGTTGGTCGAGTAGTTGGACGAGTAGTTGGTCGAGTAGTTGGTCGAGTAGTTGGTCGAGTAGTTGTTCGAGTAGTTGGTCGAGTAGTTGGTCGAGTAGTTGGTCGAGTAGTTGGTCGAGTGATTGGTCGAGTGGTCGGTCGAGTAGTTGGTCGAGTAGTTGGTCGAGTGATTGTTCGAGTAGTCGGTCGAGTGGTCGGTCGAGTAGTTGGTCGAGTAGTTGGTCGAGTAGTTGGTCGAGTAGTTGGTTGAGTAGTTGGTCGAGTAGTTGGTCGAGTGATTGGTCGAGTAGATGGTCGAGTGGTCGGTCGAGTAGTTGGTCGAGTAGTTGGTCGAGTAGTTGGTCGAGTAGATGGTCGAGTAGTTGGTCGAGTGGTTGGTCGAGTAGTTGGTTGAGTAGTTGGTCGAGTGATTGGTCGAGTGGTCGGTCGAGTGGACGGTCTAGAAGTTGGTCGAGTAGTTGGTCGAGTGATTGGTCGAGTAGTTGTTCGAGTAGTTGGTCAAGTAGTTGGTTGAGTAGTTGGTCAAGTAGTTGGTCGAGTGATTGGTCGAGTAGTTGGTCGAGTAGTTGGTCGAGTAGTTGGTCTAGTAGTTGGTCGAGTGATTGGTCGAGTAGACGGTCGAGTGGTCGGTCGAGTAGTTGGTCGAGAAGTTGGTCGAGTAGTTGGTCGAGTAGATGATCGAGTAGTTGGTCGAGTTGTTGGTCGAGTAGTTGGTCGAGTACTTGTTCGAGTAGTTGGTCGAGTAGTTGGTCGAGTAGTTGGTCGAGTAGTTGGTCGAGTGATTGGTCGAGTGGTCGGTCGAGTAGTTGGTCGAGTAGTTGGTCGAGTAGTTGGTTGAGTAGTTGGTCAAGTAGTTGGTCAAGTGATTGGTCGAGTAGTTGGTCGAGTAGTTGGTTGAGTAGTTGGTCGAGTAGTTGGTCGAGTAGTTGGTCGAGTGATTGGTCGAGTAGATGGTCGAGTGGTCGGTCGAGTAGTTGGTCGAGTAGTTGGTCGAGTAGTTGGTCGAGTAGATGGTCGAGTAGTTGGTCGAGTGGTTGGTCGAGTAGTTGGTTGAGTAGTTGGTCGAGTGATTGGTCGAGTGGTCGGTCGAGTGGACGGTCTAGAAGTTGGTCGAGTAGTTGGTCGAGTGATTGGTCGAGTAGTTGTTCGAGTAGTTGGTCAAGTAGTTGGTTGAGTAGTTGGTCAAGTAGTTGGTCGAGTGATTGGTCGAGTAGTTGGTCGAGTAGTTGGTCGAGTAGTTGGTCTAGTAGTTGGTCGAGTGATTGGTCGAGTAGACGGTCGAGTGGTCGGTCGAGTAGTTGGTCGAGTAGTTGGTCGAGTAGTTGGTCGAGTAGATGATCGAGTAGTTGGTCGAGTGGTTGGTCGAGTGGTTGGTCGAGTAGTTGGTTGAGTAGTTGGTCGAGTGATTGGTCGAGTGGTCGGTCGAGTGGACGGTCGAGAAGTTGGTCGAGTAGTTGGTCGAGTGATTGGTCGAGTAGTTGTTCGAGTAGTTGGTCAAGTAGTTGGTTGAGTAGTTGGTCAAGTAGTTGGTCGAGTGATTGGTCGAGTAGTTGGTCGAGTAGTTGGTTGAGTAGTTGGTCGAGTAGTTGGTCGAGTAGTTGGTCGAGTGGTTGGGCGAGTAGACGGTCGAGTGGTCGGTCGAGTAGTTGTTCGAGTAGTTGGTCGAGTAGTTGGTCGAGTAGATGGTCGAGTAGTTGGTCGAGTGGTTGGTCGAGTAGTTGGTCGAGTAGTTGGTTGAGTAGTTGGTCGAGTGATTGGTCGAGTAGTCGTTCGAGTGGTCGGTCGAGTAGTTGGTCGAGTAGTTGTTTGTGTAGTTGGTCGAGTAGTTGGTCGAGTGATTGGTCGAGTAGTCGGTCGAGTGGTCGGTCGAGTAGTTGGTCGAGTAGTTGGTCGAGTAGTTGGTCGAGTAGATGGTCGAGTAGTTGGTCGAGTAGTTGGTCGAGTAGTTGGTCGAGTGATTGGTCGAGTAGTTGGTCGAGTAGTTGGTCGAGTAGTTGTTCGAGTTATTGGTCGAGTGGTCGGTCGAGTGGTCGGTCGAGTAGTTGGTCGAGTAGTTCGTCGAGTAGCTGGTCGAGTAGTTGGTCGAGTGATTGCTCCAGTAGTTGGTCGAGTAGTTGATCGAGTGATTGGTCGAGTAGTTGGTCTAGTAGTTGGTCGAGTAGTTGGTCGAGTAGTTGGACGAGTAGTTGGTCGAGTAGTTGGTTGAGTAGTTGGTCGAGTAGTTGGTCGAGTGATTGGTCGAGTAGTTGGTTGAGTAATTAGTCGAGTAGTTGGTCAAGTAGTTGGTCGAGTAGATGGTCGAGTAGTTGGTCGAGTAGTTGGTCGAGTGATTGGTCGAGTGATTGGTCTAGTAGTCGTTCGAGTGGTCGGTCGAGTAGTTGGTCGAGTAGTTGGTCGAGTAGTTGGTCGAGTAGTTGGTCGAGTAGTTGGTCGAGTGATTGGTCGAGTAGTTGGTCGAGTAGTTGGTCGAGTAGTTGGTCGAGTGAATGGTCGAGTAGTCGGTCGAGTGGTCGTTCGAGTAGTTGGTCGAGTAGTTGGTCGAGTAGTTGGTCGAGTAGATGGTCGAGTAGTTGGTCGAGTAGTTGGTCGAGTAGTTGGTCGAGTGATTGGTCGAGTAGTTGGTCGAGTAGTTGGTCGAGTAGTTGTTCGAGTGATTGGTCGAGTGGTCGGTCGAGTGGTCGGTCGAGTGGTTGGTCGAGTAGTTCGTCGAGTAGCTGGTCGAAAAGTTGGTCGAGTGATTGCTCCAGTAGTTGGTCGAGTAGTTGATCGAGTGATTGGTCGAGTAGTTGGTCTAGTAGTTGGTCGAGTAGTTGGTCGAGTAGTTGGACGAGTAGTTGGTCGAGTAGTTGGTCGAGTAGTTGGTCGAGTAGTTGTTCGAGTAGTTGGTCGAGTAGTTGGTCGAGTAGTTGGTCGAGTAGTTGGTCGAGTGATTGGTCGAGTGGTCGGTCGAGTAGTTGGTCGAGTAGTTGGTCGAGTGATTGTTCGAGTAGTCGGTCGAGTGGTCGGTCGAGTAGTTGGTCGAGTAGTTGGTCGAGTAGTTGGTCGAGTAGTTGGTTGAGTAGTTGGTCGAGTAGTTGGTCGAGTGATTGGTCGAGTAGATGGTCGAGTGGTCGGTCGAGTAGTTGGTCGAGTAGTTGGTCGAGTAGTTGGTCGAGTAGATGGTCGAGTAGTTGGTCGAGTGGTTGGTCGAGTAGTTGGTTGAGTAGTTGGTCGAGTGATTGGTCGAGTGGTCGGTCGAGTGGACGGTCTAGAAGTTGGTCGAGTAGTTGGTCGAGTGATTGGTCGAGTAGTTGTTCGAGTAGTTGGTCAAGTAGTTGGTTGAGTAGTTGGTCAAGTAGTTGGTCGAGTGATTGGTCGAGTAGTTGGTCGAGTAGTTGGTCGAGTAGTTGGTCTAGTAGTTGGTCGAGTGATTGGTCGAGTAGACGGTCGAGTGGTCGGTCGAGTAGTTGGTCGAGAAGTTGGTCGAGTAGTTGGTCGAGTAGATGATCGAGTAGTTGGTCGAGTGGTTGGTCGAGTAGTTGGTCGAGTAGTTGTTCGAGTAGTTGGTCGAGTAGTTGGTCGAGTAGTTGGTCGAGTAGTTGGTCGAGTGATTGGTCGAGTGGTCGGTCGAGTAGTTGGTCGAGTAGTTGGTCGAGTAGTTGGTTGAGTAGTTGGTCAAGTAGTTGGTCAAGTGATTGGTCGAGTAGTTGGTCGAGTAGTTGGTTGAGTAGTTGGTCGAGTAGTTGGTCGAGTAGTTGGTCGAGTGATTGGTCGAGTAGATGGTCGAGTGGTCGGTCGAGTAGTTGGTCGAGTAGTTGGTCGAGTAGTTGGTCGAGTAGATGGTCGAGTAGTTGGTCGAGTGGTTGGTCGAGTAGTTGGTTGAGTAGTTGGTCGAGTGATTGGTCGAGTGGTCGGTCGAGTGGACGGTCTAGAAGTTGGTCGAGTAGTTGGTCGAGTGATTGGTCGAGTAGTTGTTCGAGTAGTTGGTCAAGTAGTTGGTTGAGTAGTTGGTCAAGTAGTTGGTCGAGTGATTGGTCGAGTAGTTGGTCGAGTAGTTGGTCGAGTAGTTGGTCTAGTAGTTGGTCGAGTGATTGGTCGAGTAGACGGTCGAGTGGTCGGTCGAGTAGTTGGTCGAGTAGTTGGTCGAGTAGTTGGTCGAGTAGATGATCGAGTAGTTGGTCGAGTGGTTGGTCGAGTAGTTGGTCGAGTAGTTGGTTGAGTAGTTGGTCTAGTGATTGGTCGAGTAGTCGATCGAGTGGTCGGTCGAATAGTTGGTCGAGTAGTTGTTTGTGTAGTTGGTCGAGTGATTGGTCGAGTAGTCGGTCGAGTGGTCGGTCGAGTAGTTGGTCGAGTAGTTGGTCGAGTAGTTGGTCGAGTAGATGGTCGAGTAGTTGGTCGAGTAGTTGGTCGAGTAGTTGGTCGAGTGATTGGTCGAGTAGTTGGTCGAGTAGTTGGTCGAGTACTTGGTCTAGTAGTTGGTCGAGTAGTTGGTCGAGTAGTTGGACGAGTAGTTGGTCGAGTAGTTGGTCGAGTACTTGGTCGAGTAGTTGGTCGAGCGATTGGTCGAGTAGTTGGTTGAGTAATTAGTCGAGTAGTTGGTCAAGTAGTTGGTCGAGTAGATGGTCGAGTAGTTGGTCGAGTAGTTTGTCGAGTGATTGGTCGAGTGATTGGTCTAGTAGTCGTTCGAGTGGTCGGTCGAGTAGTTGGTCGAGTAGTTGGTCGAATAGTTGGTCGAGTAGTTGGTCGAGTGATTGGTCGAGTAGTTGGTCGAGTAGTTGGTTGAGTAGTTGGTCAAGTAGTTGGTCGAGTGATTGGTCGAGTAGTTGGTCGAGTAGTTGGTTGAGTAGTTGGTCGAGTAGTTGGTCGAGTAGTTGGTCGAGTAGATGGTCGAGTAGTTGGTCGAGTGGTTGGTCGAGTAGTTGGTCGAGTAGTTGGTTGAGTAGTTGGTCTAGTGATTGGTCGAGTAGTCGTTCGAGTGGTCGGTCGAGTAGTTGGTCGAGTAGTTGTTTGTGTAGTTGGTCGAGTAGTTGGTCGAGTGATTGGTCGAGTAGTCGGTCGAGTGGTCGGTCGAGTAGTTGGTCGAGTAGTTGGTCGAGTAGTTGGTCGAGTAGATGGTCGAGTAGTTGGTCGAGTAGTTTGTCGAGTAGTTGATCGAGTGATTGGTCGAGTAGTTGGTCTAGTAGTTGGTCGAGTAGTTGGTCGAGTAGTTGGACGAGTAGTTGGTCGAGTAGTTGGTCGAGTAGTTGGTCGAGTGATTGGTCGAGTAGTTGGTCGAGTAGTTGGTCGAGTGATTGGTCGAGTGATTGGTCTAGTAGTCGTTCGAGTGGTCGGTCGAGTAGTTGGTCGAGTAGTTGGTCGAGTAGTTGGTCGAGTAGTTGGTCGAGTAGTTGGTCGAGTGATTGGTCGAGTAGTTGGTCGAGTAGTTGGTTGAGTAGTTGGTCGAGTAGTTGGTCGAGTAGTTGGTCGAGTGATTGGTCGAGTAGATGGTCGAGTGGTCGGTCGAGTAGTTGGTCGAGTAGTTGGTCGAGTAGTTGGTCGAGTAGATGGTCGAGTAGTTGGTCGAGTGGTTGGTCGAGTAGTTGGTTGAGTAGTTGGTCGAGTGATTGGTCGAGTGGTCGGTCGAGTGGACGGTCGAGAAGTTGGTCGAGTAGTTGGTCGAGTAGATGGTCGAGTAGTTGGTCGAGTAGTTGGTCGAGTAGTTGGTCGAGTGATTGGTCGAGTAGTTGGTCGAGTAGTTGGTCGAGTAGTTGTTCGAGTGATTGGTCGAGTGGTCGGTCGAGTGGTCGGTCGAGTAGTTGGTCGAGTAGCTGGTCGAGTAGTTGGTCGAGTGATTGCTCCAGTAGTTGGTCGAGTAGTTGATCGAGTGATTGGTCGAGTAGTTGGTCTAGTAGTTGGTCGAGTAGTTGGTCGAGTAGTTGGACGAGTAGTTGGTCGAGTAGTTGGTCGAGTAGTTGGTCGAGTGATTGGTCGAGTAGTTGGTTGAGTAATTAGTCGAGTAGTTGGTCAAGTAGTTGGTCGAGTAGATGGTCGAGTAGTTGGTCGAGTAGTTGGTCGAGTGATTGGTCGAGTGATTGGTCTAGTAGTCGTTCGAGTGGTCGGTCGAGTAGTTGGTCGAGTAGTTGGTCGAGTAGTTGGTCGAGTACTTGGTCTAGTAGTTGGTCGAGTAGTTGGTCGAGTAGTTGGACGAGTATTTGGTCGAGTAGTTGGTCGAGTACTTGGTCGAGTAGTTGGTCGAGCGATTGGTCGAGTAGTTGGTTGAGTAATTAGTCGAGTAGTTGGTCAAGTAGTTGGTCGAGTAGATGGTCGAGTAGTTGGTCGAGTAGTTGGTCGAGTGATTGGTCGAGTGATTGGTCTAGTAGTCGTTCGAGTGGTCGGTCGAGTAGTTGGTCGAGTAGTTGGTCGAGTAGTTGGTCGAGTAGTTGGTCGAGTGATTGGTCGAGTAGTTGGTCGAGTAGTTGGTTGAGTAGTTGGTCAAGTAGTTGGTCGAGTGATTGGTCGAGTAGTTGGTCGAGTAGTTGGTTGAGTAGTTGGTCGAGTAGTTGGTCGAGTAGTTGGTCGAGTAGATGGTCGAGTAGTTGGTCGAGTGGTTGGTCGAGTAGTTGGTCGAGTAGTTGGTTGAGTAGTTGGTCTAGTGATTGGTCGAGTAGTCGTTCGAGTGGTCGGTCGAGTAGTTGGTCGAGTAGTTGTTTGTGTAGTTGGTCGAGTAGTTGGTCGAGTGATTGGTCGAGTAGTCGGTCGAGTGGTCGGTCGAGTAGTTGGTCGAGTAGTTGGTCGAGTAGTTGGTCGAGTAGATGGTCGAGTAGTTGGTCGAGTAGTTGGTCGAGTAGTTGGTCGAGTGATTGGTCGAGTAGTTGGTCTAGTAGTTGGTCGAGTAGTTGGTCGAGTAGTTGGACGAGTAGTTGGTCGAGTAGTTGGTCGAGTACTTGGTCGAGTAGTTGGTCGAGCGATTGGTCGAGTAGTTGGTTGAGTAATTAGTCGAGTAGTTGGTCAAGTAGTTGGTCGAGTAGATGGTCGAGTAGTTGGTCGAGTAGTTGGTCGAGTGATTGGTCGAGTGATTGGTCTAGTAGTCGTTCGAGTGGTCGGTCGAGTAGTTGGTCGAGTAGTTGGTCGAGTAGTTGGTCGAGTAGTTGGTCGAGTGATTGGTCGAGTAGTTGGTCGAGTAGTTGGTTGAGTAGTTGGTCAAGTAGTTGGTCGAGTGATTGGTCGAGTAGTTGGTCGAGTAGTTGGTTGAGTAGTTGGTCGAGTAGTTGGTCGAGTAGTTGGTCGAGTAGATGGTCGAGTAGTTGGTCGAGTGGTTGGTCGAGTAGTTGGTCGAGTAGTTGGTTGAGTAGTTGGTCTAGTGATTGGTCGAGTAGTTGGTCGAGTAGTTGGTCGAGTAGTTGTTCGAGTGATTGGTCGAGTGGTCGGTCGAGTGGTCGGTCGAGTAGTTGGTCGAGTAGCTGGTCGAGTAGTTGGTCGAGTGATTGCTCCAGTAATTGGTCGAGTAGTTGATCGAGTGATTGGTCGAGTAGTTGGTCTAGTAGTTGGTCGAGTAGTTGGTCGAGTAGTTGGACGAGTAGTTGGTCGAGTAGTTGGTCGAGTAGTTGGTCGAGTGATTGGTCGAATAGTTGGTCGAGTAGTTGTTTGTGTAGTTGGTCGAGTGATTGGTCGAGTAGTCGGTCGAGTGGTCGGTCGAGTAGTTGGTCGAGTAGTTGGTCGAGTAGTTGGTCGAGTAGATGGTCGAGTAGTTGGTCGAGTAGTTGGTCGAGTAGTTGATCGAGTGATTGGTCGAGTAGTTGGTCGAGTAGTTGGTCGAGTAGTTGTTCGAGTGATTGGTCGAGTGGTCGGTCGAGTGGTCGGTCGAGTAGTTGGTCGAGTGATTGGTCGAGTGATTGGTCGAGTAGTTGGTTGAGTAATTAGTCGAGTAGTTGGTCAAGTAGTTGGTCGAGTAGATGGTCGAGTAGTTGGTCGAGTAGTTGGTCGAGTGATTGGTTGAGTGATTGGTCTAGTAGTCGTTCGAGTGGTCGGTCGAGTAGTTGGTCGAAAAGTTGGTCGAGTGATTGGTCGAGTAGATGGTCGAGTGGTCGGTCGAGTAGTTGGTCGAGTAGTTGGTCGAGTAGTTGGTCGAGTAGATCGTCGAGTAGTTGGTCGAGTGATTGGTCGAGTGGTCGGTCGAGTGGACGGTCGAGAAGTTGGTCGAGTAGTTGGTCGAGTAGATGGTCGAGTAGTTGGTCGAGTAGTTGGTCGAGTAGTTGGTCGAGTGATTGGTCGAGTAGTTGGTCGAGTAGTTGGTCGAGTAGTTGTTCGAGTGATTGGTCGAGTGGTCGGTCGAGTGGTCGGTCGAGTAGTTGGTCGAGTAGCTGGTCGAGTAGTTGGTCGAGTGATTGCTCCAGTAATTGGTCGAGTAGTTGATCGAGTGATTGGTCGAGTAGTTGGTCTAGTAGTTGGTCGAGTAGTTGGTCGAGTAGTTGGACGAGTAGTTGGTCGAGTAGTTGGTCGAGTAGTTGGTCGAGTGATTGGTCGAGTAGTTGGTTGAGTAATTAGTCGAGTAGTTGGTCAAGTAGTTGGTCGAGTAGATGGTCGAGTAGTTGGTCGAGTAGTTGGTCGAGTGATTGGTCGAGTGATTGGTCTAGTAGTCGTTCGAGTGGTCGGTCGAGTAGTTGGTCGAGTAGTTGGTCGAGTAGTTGGTCGAGTACTTGGTCTAGTAGTTGGTCGAGTAGTTGGTCGAGTAGTTGGACGAGTATTTGGTCGAGTAGTTGGTCGAGTACTTGGTCGAGTAGTTGGTCGAGCGATTGGTCGAGTAGTTGGTTGAGTAATTAGTCGAGTAGTTGGTCAAGTAGTTGGTCGAGTAGATGGTCGAGTAGTTGGTCGAGTAGTTGGTCGAGTGATTGGTTGAGTGATTGGTCTAGTAGTCGTTCGAGTGGTCGGTCGAGTAGTTGGTCGAGTAGTTGGTCGAGTAGTTGGTCGAGTAGTTGGTCGAGTGATTGGTCGAGTAGTTGGTCGAGTAGTTGGTTGAGTAGTTGGTCAAGTAGTTGGTCGAGTGATTGGTCGAGTATTTGGTCGAGTAGTTGGTTGAGTAGTTGGTCGAGTAGTTGGTCGAGTAGTTGGTCGAGTAGATGGTCGAGTAGTTGGTCGAGTGGTTGGTCGAGTAGTTGGTCGAGTAGTTGGTTGAGTAGTTGGTCTAGTGATTGGTTGAGTAGTCGTTCGAGTGGTCGGTCGAGTAGTTGGTCGAGTAGTTGTTTGTGTAGTTGGTCGAGTAGTTGGTCGAGTGATTGGTCGAGTAGTCGGTCGAGTGGTCGGTCGAGTAGTTGGTCGAGTAGTTGGTCGAGTAGTTGGTCGAGTAGATGGTCGAGTAGTTGGTCGAGTAGTTGGTCGAGTAGTCGGTCGAGTGATTGGTCGAGTAGTTGGTCTAGTAGTTGGTCGAGTAGTTGGTCGAGTAGTTGGACGAGTAGTTGGTCGAGTAGTTGGTCGAGTACTTGGTCGAGTAGTTGGTCGAGCGATTGGTCGAGTAGTTGGTTGAGTAATTAGTCGAGTAGTTGGTCAAGTAGTTGGTCGAGTAGATGGTCGAGTAGTTGGTCGAGTAGTTGGTCGAGTGATTGGTCGAGTGATTGGTCTAGTAGTCGTTCGAGTGGTCGGTCGAGTAGTTGGTCGAGTAGTTGGTCGAGTAGTTGGTCGAGTAGTTGGTCGAGTGATTGGTCGAGTAGTTGGTCGAGTAGTTGGTTGAGTAGTTGGTCAAGTAGTTGGTCGAGTGATTGGTCGAGTAGTTGGTCGAGTAGTTGGTTGAGTAGTTGGTCGAGTAGTTGGTCGAGTAGTTGGTCGAGTAGATGGTCGAGTAGTTGGTCGAGTGGTTGGTCGAGTAGTTGGTCGAGTAGTTGGTTGAGTAGTTGGTCTAGTGATTGGTCGAGTAGTCGTTCGAGTGGTCGGTCGAGTAGTTGGTCGAGTAGTTGTTTGTGTAGTTAGTCGAGTAGTTGGTCGAGTGATTGGTCGAGTAGTCGATCGAGTGGTCGGTCGAGTAGTTGGTCGAGTAGTTGGTCGAGTAGTTGGTCGAGTAGATGGTCGAGTAGTTGGTCGAGTAGTTGGTCGAGTAGTTGGTCGAGTGATTGGTCGAGTAGTTGGTCGAGTAGTTGGTCGAGTAGTTGTTCGAGTGATTGGTCGAGTGGTCGGTCGAGTGGTCGGTCGAGTAGTTGGTCGAGTAGCTGGTCGAGTAGTTGGTCGAGTGATTGCTCCAGTAGTTGGTCGAGTAGTTGATCGAGTGATTGGTCGAGTAGTTGGTCTAGTAGTTGGTCGAGTAGTTGGTCGAGTAGTTGGACGAGTAGTTGGTCGAGTAGTTGGTCGAGTAGTTGGTCGAGTGATTGGTCGAGTAGTTGGTTGAGTAATTAGTCGAGTAGTTGGTCAAGTAGTTGGTCGAGTAGATGGTCGAGTAGTTGGTCGAGTAGTTGGTCGAGTGATTGGTCGAGTGATTGGTCTAGTAGTCGTTCGAGTGGTCGGTCGAGTAGTTGGTCGAGTAGTTGGTCGAGTAGTTGGTCGAGTAGTTGGTCGAGTAGTTGGTCGAGTGATTGGTCGAGTAGTTGGTCGAGTAGTTGGTTGAGTAGTTGGTCGAGTAGTTGGTCGAGTAGTTGGTCGAGTGATTGGTCGAGTAGATGGTCGAGTGGTCGGTCGAGTAGTTGGTCGAGTAGTTGGTCGAGTAGTTGGTCGAGTAGATGGTCGAGTAGTTGGTCGAGTGGTTGGTCGAGTAGTTGGTTGAGTAGTTGGTCGAGTGATTGGTCGAGTGGTCGGTCGAGTGGACGGTCGAGAAGTTGGTCGAGTAGTTGGTCGAGTGATTGGTCGAGTAGTTGTTCGAGTAGTTGGTCAAGTAGTTGGTTGAGTAGTTGGTCAAGTAGTTGGTCGAGTGATTGGTCGAGTAGTTGGTCGAGTAGTTGGTTGAGTAGTTGGTCGAGTAGTTGGTCGAGTAGTTGGTCGAGTGGTTGGGCGAGTAGACGGTCGAGTGGTCGGTCGAGTAGTTGTTCGAGTAGTTGGTCGAGTAGTTGGTCGAGTAGATGGTCGAGTAGTTGGTCGAGTGGTTGGTCGAGTAGTTGGTCGAGTAGTTGGTTGAGTAGTTGGTCGAGTTATTGGTCGAGTAGTCGTTCGAGTGGTCGGTCGAGTAGTTGGTCGAGTAGTTGTTTGTGTAGTTGGTCGAGTAGTTGGTCGAGTGATTGGTCGAGTAGTCGGTCGAGTGGTCGGTCGAGTAGTTGGTCGAGTAGTTGGTCGAGTAGTTGGTCGAGTAGATGGTCGAGTAGTTGGTCGAGTAGTTGGTCGAGTAGTTGGTCGAGTGATTGGTCGAGTAGTTGGTCGAGTAGTTGGTCGAGTAGTTGTTCGAGTGATTGGTCGAGTGGTCGGTCGAGTGGTCGGTCGAGTAGTTGGTCGAGTAGTTCGTCGAGTAGCTGGTCGAGTAGTTGGTCGAGTGATTGCTCCAGTAGTTGGTCGAGTAGTTGATCGAGTGATTGGTCGAGTAGTTGGTCTAGTAGTTGGTCGAGTAGTTGGTCGAGTAGTTGGACGAGTAGTTGGTCGAGTAGTTGGTTGAGTAGTTGGTCGAGTAGTTGGTCGAGTGATTGGTCGAGTAGTTGGTTGAGTAATTAGTCGAGTAGTTGGTCAAGTAGTTGGTCGAGTAGATGGTCGAGTAGTTGGTCGAGTAGTTGGTCGAGTGATTGGTCGAGTGATTGGTCTAGTAGTCGTTCGAGTGGTCGGTCGAGTAGTTGGTCGAGTAGTTGGTCGAGTAGTTGGTCGAGTAGTTGGTCGAGTAGTTGGTCGAGTGATTGGTCGAGTAGTTGGTCGAGTAGTTGGTCGAGTAGTTGGTCGAGTGAATGGTCGAGTAGTCGGTCGAGTGGTCGTTCGAGTAGTTGGTCGAAGAGTTGGTCGAGTAGTTGGTCGAGTAGTTGGTCGAGTAGATGGTCGAGTAGTTGGTCGAGTGGTTGGTCGAGTAGTTGGTCGAGTAGTTGGTTGAGTAGTTGGTCTAGTGATTGGTCGAGTAGTCGTTCGAGTGGTCGGTCGAGTAGTTGGTCGAGTAGTTGTTTGTGTAGTTGGTCGAGTAGTTGGTCGAGTGATTGGTCGAGTAGTCGGTCGAGTGGTCGGTCGAGTAGTTGGTCGAGTATTTGATCGAGTAGTTGGTCGAGTAGATGGTCGAGTAGTTGGTCGAGTAGTTGGTCGAGTAGTTGGTCGAGTGATTGGTCGAGTAGTTGGTCTAGTAGTTGGTCGAGTAGTTGGTCGAGTAGTTGGACGAGTAGTTGGTCGAGTAGTTGGTCGAGTACTTGGTCGAGTAGTTGGTCGAGCGATTGGTCGAGTAGTTGGTTGAGTAATTAGTCGAGTAGTTGGTCAAGTAGTTGGTCGAGTAGATGGTCGAGTAGTTGGTCGAGTAGTTGGTCGAGTGATTGGTCGAGTGATTGGTCTAGTAGTCGTTCGAGTGGTCGGTCGAGTAGTTGGTCGAGTAGTTGGTCGAGTAGTTGGTCGAGTAGTTGGTCGAGTGATTGGTCGAGTAGTTGGTCGAGTAGTTGGTTGAGTAGTTGGTCAAGTAGTTGGTCGAGTGATTGGTCGAGTAGTTGGTCGAGTAGTTGGTTGAGTAGTTGGTCGAGTAGTTGGTCGAGTAGTTGGTCGAGTAGATGGTCGAGTAGTTGGTCGAGTGGTTGGTCGAGTAGTTGGTCGAGTAGTTGGTTGAGTAGTTGGTCTAGTGATTGGTCGAGTAGTCGTTCGAGTGGTCGGTCGAGTAGTTGGTCGAGTAGTTGTTTGTGTAGTTAGTCGAGTAGTTGGTCGAGTGATTGGTCGAGTAGTCGGTCGAGTGGTCGGTCGAGTAGTTGGTCGAGTAGTTGGTCGAGTAGTTGGTCGAGTAGATGGTCGAGTAGTTGGTCGAGTAGTTGGTCGAGTAGTTGGTCGAGTGATTGGTCGAGTAGTTGGTCGAGTAGTTGGTCGAGTAGTTGTTCGAGTGATTGGTCGAGTGGTCGGTCGAGTGGTCGGTCGAGTAGTTGGTCGAGTAGCTGGTCGAGTAGTTGGTCGAGTGATTGCTCCAGTAGTTGGTCGAGTAGTTGATCGAGTGATTGGTCGAGTAGTTGGTCTAGTAGTTGGTCGAGTAGTTGGTCGAGTAGTTGGACGAGTAGTTGGTCGAGTAGTTGGTCGAGTAGTTGGTCGAGTGATTGGTCGAGTAGTTGGTTGAGTAATTAGTCGAGTAGTTGGTCAAGTAGTTGGTCGAGTAGATGGTCGAGTAGTTGGTCGAGTAGTTGGTCGAGTGATTGGTCGAGTGATTGGTCTAGTAGTCGTTCGAGTGGTCGGTCGAGTAGTTGGTCGAGTAGTTGGTCGAGTAGTTGGTCGAGTAGATGGTCGAGTAGTTGGTCGAGTGATTGGTCGAGTAGTTGGTCGAGTGATTGGTCGAGTAGTTGGTCGAGTAGTTGGTTGAGTAGTTGGTCGAGTAGTTGGTCGAGTAGTTGGTCGAGTGGTTGGGCGAGTAGACGGTCGAGTGGTCGGTCGAGTAGTTGTTCGAGTAGTTGGTCGAGTAGTTGGTCGAGTAGATGGTCGAGTAGTTGGTCGAGTGGTTGGTCGAGTAGTTGGTCGAGTAGTTGGTTGAGTAGTTGGTCGAGTGATTGGTCGAGTAGTCGTTCGAGTGGTCGGTCGAGTAGTTGGTCGAGTAGTTGTTTGTGTAGTTGGTCGAGTAGTTGGTCG
The DNA here is from genome assembly GCA_029849275.1 of Papilio elwesi. NCBI lineage: Eukaryota > Metazoa > Arthropoda > Insecta > Lepidoptera > Papilionidae > Papilio > Papilio elwesi. The sequence goes on from JANLBV010000049.1 coordinate 98,747, forward strand.
AGTGATTGGTCGAGTAGTCGGTCGAGTGGACGGTCGAGTAGTTGGTCGAGTAGTTGGTCGAGTAGTTGGTCGAGTAGATGGTCGAGTAGTTGGTGGAGTAGTTGGTCGAGTAGTTGGTCGAGTGATTGGTCGAGTAGTTGGTCGAGTAGTTGGTCGAGTAGTTGTTCGAGTGATTGGTCGAGTGGTCGGTCGAGTGGTCGGTCGAGTAGTTGGTCGAGTAGTTCGTCGAGTAGCTGGTCGAGTAGTTGGTCGAGTGATTGCTCCAGTAGTTGGTCGAGTAGTTGATCGAGTGATTGGTCGAGTAGTTGGTCTAGTAGTTGGTCGAGTAGTTGGTCGAGTAGTTGGACGAGTAGTTGGTCGAGTAGTTGGTTGAGTAGTTGGTCGAGTAGTTGGTCGAGTGATTGGTCGAGTAGTTGGTTGAGTAATTAGTCGAGTAGTTGGTCAAGTAGTTGGTCGAGTAGATGGTCGAGTAGTTGGTCGAGTAGTTGGTCGAGTGATTGGTCGAGTGATTGGTCTAGTAGTCGTTCGAGTGGTCGGTCGAGTAGTTGGTCTAGTAGTTGGTCGAGTAGTTGGTCGAGTAGTTGGACGAGTAGTTGGTCGAGTAGTTGGTTGAGTAGTTGGTCGAGTAGTTGGTCGAGTGATTGGTCGAGTAGTTGGTTGAGTAATTAGTCGAGTAGTTGGTCAAGTAGTTGGTCGAGTAGATGGTCGAGTAGTTGGTCGAGTAGTTGGTCGAGTGATTGGTCGAGTGATTGGTCTAGTAGTCGTTCGAGTGGTCGGTCGAGTAGTTGGTCGAGTAGTTGGTCGAGTAGTTGGTCGAGTAGTTGGTCGAGTAGTTGTTTGTGTAGTTGGTCGAGTAGTTGGTCGAGTGATTGGTCGAGTAGTCGGTCGAGTGGTCGGTCGAGTAGTTGGTCGAGTAGTTGGTCGAGTAGTTGGTCGAGTAGATGGTCGAGTAGTTGGTCGAGTAGTTGGTCGAGTAGTTGGTCGAGTGATTGGTCGAGTAGTTGGTCTAGTAGTTGGTCGAGTAGTTGGTCGAGTAGTTGGACGAGTAGTTGGTCGAGTAGTTGGTCGAGTACTTGGTCGAGTAGTTGGTCGAGCGATTGGTCGAGTAGTTGGTTGAGTAATTAGTCGAGTAGTTGGTCAAGTAGTTGGTCGATTAGATGGTCGAGTAGTTGGTCGAGTAGTTGGTCGAGTAGTTGGTCGAGTGATTGGTCGAGTAGTTGGTCGAGTAGTTGGTCGAGTAGTTGTTCGAGTGATTGGTCGAGTGGTCGGTCGAGTGGTCGGTCGAGTAGTTGGTCGAGTAGTTCGTCGAGTAGCTGGTCGAGTAGTTGGTCGAGTGATTGCTCCAGTAGTTGGTCGAGTAGTTGATCGAGTGATTGGTCGAGTAGTTGGTCTAGTAGTTGGTCGAGTAGTTGGTCGAGTAGTTGGTCGAGTAGTTGGTCGAGTGATTGGTCGAGTAGTTGGTCGAGTAGTTGGTTGAGTAGTTGGTCGAGTAGTTGGTCGAGTAGTTGGTCGAGTGATTGGTCGAGTAGATGGTCGAGTGGTCGGTCGAGTAGTTGGACGAGTAGTTGGTCGAGTAGTTGGTCGAGTAGATGGTCGAGTAGTTGGTCGAGTGGTTGGTCGAGTGGTCGGTCGAGTGGTCGGTCGAGTGGTTGGTCGAGTAGTTCGTCGAGTAGCTGGTCGAAAAGTTGGTCGAGTGATTGCTCCAGTAGTTGGTCGAGTAGTTGATCGAGTGATTGGTCGAGTAGTTGGTCGAGTAGTTGGTCGAGTACTTGGTCTAGTAGTTGGTCGAGTAGTTGGTCGAGTAGTTGGACGAGTATTTGGTCGAGTATTTGGTCGAGTACTTGGTCGAGTAGTTGGTCGAGCGATTGGTCGAGTAGTTGGTTGAGTAATTAGTCGAGTAGTTGGTCAAGTAGTTGGTCGAGTAGATGGTCGAGTAGTTGGTCGAGTAGTTGGTCGAGTGATTGGTCGAGTGATTGGTCTAGTAGTCGTTCGAGTGGTCGGTCGAGTAGTTGGTCGAGTAGTTGGTCGAGTAGTTGGTCGAGTAGTTGGTCGAGTGATTGGTCGAGTAGTTGGTCGAGTAGTTGGTTGAGTAGTTGGTCAAGTAGTTGGTCGAGTGATTGGTCGAGTAGTTGGTCGAGTAGTTGGTTGAGTAGTTGGTCGAGTAGTTGGTCGAGTAGTTGGTCGAGTAGATGGTCGAGTAGTTGGTCGAGTGGTTGGTCGAGTAGTTGGTCGAGTAGTTGGTTGAGTAGTTGGTCTAGTGATTGGTCGAGTAGTCGTTCGAGTGGTCGGTCGAGTAGTTGGTCGAGTAGTTGTTTGTGTAGTTGGTCGAGTTGTTGGTCGAGTGATTGGTCGAGTAGTCGGTCGAGTGGTCGGTCGAGTAGTTGGTCGAGTAGTTGGTCGAGTAGTTGGTCGAGTAGATGGTCGAGTAGTTGGTCGAGTAGTTGGTCGAGTAGTTGGTCGAGTGATTGGTCGAGTAGTTGGTCTAGTAGTTGGTCGAGTAGTTGGTCGAGTAGTTGGACGAGTAGTTGGTCGAGTAGTTGGTCGAGTACTTGGTCGAGTAGTTGGTCGAGCGATTGGTCGAGTAGTTGGTTGAGTAATTAGTCGAGTAGTTGGTCAAGTAGTTGGTCGAGTAGATGGTCGAGTAGTTGGTCGAGTAGTTGGTCGAGTGATTGGTCGAGTGATTGGTCTAGTAGTCGTTCGAGTGGTCGGTCGAGTAGTTGGTCGAGTAGTTGGTCGAGTAGTTGGTCGAGTAGTTGGTCGAGTGATTGGTCGAGTAGTTGGTCGAGTAGTTGGTTGAGTAGTTGGTCAAGTAGTTGGTCGAGTGATTGGTCGAGTAGTTGGTCGAGTAGTTGGTTGAGTAGTTGGTCGAGTAGTTGGTCGAGTAGTTGGTCGAGTAGATGGTCGAGTAGTTGGTCGAGTGGTTGGTCGAGTAGTTGGTCGAGTAGTTGGTTGAGTAGTTGGTCTAGTGATTGGTCGAGTAGTCGTTCGAGTGGTCGGTCGAGTAGTTGGTCGAGTAGTTGTTTGTGTAGTTGGTCGAGTAGTTGGTCGAGTGATTGGTCGAGTAGTCGGTCGAGTGGTCGGTCGAGTAGTTGGTCGAGTAGTTGGTCGAGTAGTTGGTCGAGTAGATGGTCGAGTACTTGGTCGAGTGGTTGGTCGAGTAGTTGGTCGAGTAGTTGGTTGAGTAGTTGGTCTAGTGATTGGTCGAGTAGTCGATCGAGTGGTCGGTCGAATAGTTGGTCGAGTAGTTGTTTGTGTAGTTGGTCGAGTGATTGGTCGAGTAGTCGGTCGAGTGGTCGGTCGAGTAGTTGGTCGAGTAGTTGGTCGAGTAGTTGGTCGAGTAGATGGTCGAGTAGTTGGTCGAGTAGTTGGTCGAGTAGTTGGTCGAGTGATTGGTCGAGTAGTTGGTCGAGTAGTTGGTCGAGTAGTTGTTCGAGTGATTGGTCGAGTGGTCGGTCGAGTGGTCGGTCGAGTAGTTGGTCGAGTGTTTGGTCGAGTGATTGGTCTAGTAGTCGTTCGAGTGGTCGGTCGAGTAGTTGGTCGAGTAGTTGGTCGAGTAGTTGGTCGAGTAGTTGGTCGAGTAGTTGGTCGAGTGATTGGTCGAGTAGTTGGTCGAGTAGTTGGTCGAGTGATTGGTCGAGTAGATGGTCGAGTGGTCGGTCGAGTAGTTGGACGAGTAGTTGGTCGAGTAGTTGGTCGAGTAGATGGTCGAGTAGTTGGTCGAGTGGTTGGTCGAGTGGTCGGTCGAGTGGTCGGTCGAGTGGTTGGTCGAGTAGTTCGTCGAGTAGCTGGTCGAAAAGTTGGTCGAGTGATTGCTCCAGTAGTTGGTCGAGTAGTTGATCGAGTGATTGGTCGAGTAGTTGGTCGAGTAGTTGGTCGAGTACTTGGTCTAGTAGTTGGTCGAGTAGTTGGTCGAGTAGTTGGACGAGTATTTGGTCGAGTAGTTGGTCGAGTACTTGGTCGAGTAGTTGGTCGAGCGATTGGTCGAGTAGTTGGTTGAGTAATTAGTCGAGTAGTTGGTCAAGTAGTTGGTCGAGTAGATGGTCGAGTAGTTGGTCGAGTAGTTGGTCGAGTGATTGGTCGAGTGATTGGTCTAGTAGTCGTTCGAGTGGTCGGTCGAGTAGTTGGTCGAGTAGTTGGTCGAGTAGTTGGTCGAGTAGTTGGTCGAGTGATTGGTCGAGTAGTTGGTCGAGTAGTTGGTTGAGTAGTTGGTCAAGTAGTTGGTCGAGTGATTGGTCGAGTAGTTGGTCGAGTAGTTGGTTGAGTAGTTGGTCGAGTAGTTGGTCGAGTAGTTGGTCGAGTAGATGGTCGAGTAGTTGGTCGAGTGGTTGGTCGAGTAGTTGGTCGAGTAGTTGGTTGAGTAGTTGGTCTAGTGATTGGTCGAGTAGTCGTTCGAGTGGTCGGTCGAGTAGTTGGTCGAGTAGTTGTTTGTGTAGTTGGTCGAGTTGTTGGTCGAGTGATTGGTCGAGTAGTCGGTCGAGTGGTCGGTCGAGTAGTTGGTCGAGTAGTTGGTCGAGTAGTTGGTCGAGTAGATGGTCGAGTAGTTGGTCGAGTAGTTGGTCGAGTAGTTGGTCGAGTGATTGGTCGAGTAGTTGGTCTAGTAGTTGGTCGAGTAGTTGGTCGAGTAGTTGGACGAGTAGTTGGTCGAGTAGTTGGTCGAGTACTTGGTCGAGTAGTTGGTCGAGCGATTGGTCGAGTAGTTGGTTGAGTAATTAGTCGAGTAGTTGGTCAAGTAGTTGGTCGAGTAGATGGTCGAGTAGTTGGTCGAGTAGTTGGTCGAGTGATTGGTCGAGTGATTGGTCTAGTAGTCGTTCGAGTGGTCGGTCGAGTAGTTGGTCGAGTAGTTGGTCGAGTAGTTGGTCGAGTAGTTGGTCGAGTGATTGGTCGAGTAGTTGGTCGAGTAGTTGGTTGAGTAGTTGGTCAAGTAGTTGGTCGAGTGATTGGTCGAGTAGTTGGTCGAGTAGTTGGTTGAGTAGTTGGTCGAGTAGTTGGTCGAGTAGTTGGTCGAGTAGATGGTCGAGTAGTTGGTCGAGTGGTTGGTCGAGTAGTTGGTCGAGTAGTTGGTTGAGTAGTTGGTCTAGTGATTGGTCGAGTAGTCGTTCGAGTGGTCGGTCGAGTAGTTGGTCGAGTAGTTGTTTGTGTAGTTGGTCGAGTAGTTGGTCGAGTGATTGGTCGAGTAGTCGGTCGAGTGGTCGGTCGAGTAGTTGGTCGAGTAGTTGGTCGAGTAGTTGGTCGAGTAGATGGTCGAGTACTTGGTCGAGTGGTTGGTCGAGTAGTTGGTCGAGTAGTTGGTTGAGTAGTTGGTCTAGTGATTGGTCGAGTAGTCGATCGAGTGGTCGGTCGAATAGTTGGTCGAGTAGTTGTTTGTGTAGTTGGTCGAGTGATTGGTCGAGTAGTCGGTCGAGTGGTCGGTCGAGTAGTTGGTCGAGTAGTTGGTCGAGTAGTTGGTCGAGTAGATGGTCGAGTAGTTGGTCGAGTAGTTGGTCGAGTAGTTGGTCGAGTGATTGGTCGAGTAGTTGGTCGAGTAGTTGGTCGAGTAGTTGTTCGAGTGATTGGTCGAGTGGTCGGTCGAGTGGTCGGTCGAGTAGTTGGTCGAGTGTTTGGTCGAGTGATTGGTCTAGTAGTCGTTCGAGTGGTCGGTCGAGTAGTTGGTCGAGTAGTTGGTCGAGTAGTTGGTCGAGTAGTTGGTCGAGTAGTTGGTCGAGTGATTGGTCGAGTAGTTGGTCGAGTAGTTGGTTGAGTAGTTGGTCGAGTAGTTGGTCGAGTAGTTGGTCGAGTGATTGGTCGAGTAGATGGTCGAGTGGTCGGTCGAGTAGTTGGTCGAGTAGTTGGTCGAGTAGTTGGTCGAGTAGATCGTCGAGTAGTTGGTCGAGTGATTGGTCGAGTGGTCGGTCGAGTGGACGGTCGAGAAGTTGGTCGAGTAGTTGGTCGAGTAGATGGTCGAGTAGTTGGTCGAGTAGTTGGTCGAGTAGTTGGTCGAGTGATTGGTCGAGTAGTTGGTCGAGTAGTTGGTCGAGTAGTTGTTCGAGTGATTGGTCGAGTGGTCGGTCGAGTGGTCGGTCGAGTAGTTGGTCGAGTAGCTGGTCGAGTAGTTGGTCGAGTGATTGCTCCAGTAATTGGTCGAGTAGTTGATCGAGTGATTGGTCGAGTAGTTGGTCTAGCAGTTGGTCGAGTAGTTGGTCGAGTAGTTGGACGAGTAGTTGGTCGAGTAGTTGGTCGAGTAGTTGGTCGAGTGATTGGTCGAGTAGTTGGTTGAGTAATTAGTCGAGTAGTTGGTCAAGTAGTTGGTCGAGTAGATGATCGAGTAGTTGGTCGAGTAGTTGGTCGAGTGATTGGTCGAGTGATTGGTCTAGTAGTCGTTCGAGTGGTCGGTCGAGTAGTTGGTCGAGTAGTTGGTCGAGTAGTTGGTCGAGTACTTGGTCTAGTAGTTGGTCGAGTAGTTGGTCGAGTAGTTGGACGAGTATTTGGTCGAGTAGTTGGTCGAGTACTTGGTCGAGTAGTTGGTCGAGCGATTGGTCGAGTAGTTGGTTGAGTAATTAGTCGAGTAGTTGGTCAAGTAGTTGGTCGAGTAGATGGTCGAGTAGTTGGTCGAGTAGTTGGTCGAGTGATTGGTTGAGTGATTGGTCTAGTAGTCGTTCGAGTGGTCGGTCGAGTAGTTGGTCGAGTAGTTGGTCGAGTAGTTGGTCGAGTAGTTGGTCGAGTGATTGGTCGAGTAGTTGGTCGAGTAGTTGGTTGAGTAGTTGGTCAAGTAGTTGGTCGAGTGATTGGTCGAGTATTTGGTCGAGTAGTTGGTTGAGTAGTTGGTCGAGTAGTTGGTCGAGTAGTTGGTCGAGTAGATGGTCGAGTAGTTGGTCGAGTGGTTGGTCGAGTAGTTGGTCGAGTAGTTGGTTGAGTAGTTGGTCTAGTGATTGGTCGAGTAGTCGTTCGAGTGGTCGGTCGAGTAGTTGGTCGAGTAGTTGTTTGTGTAGTTGGTCGAGTAGTTGGTCGAGTGATTGGTCGAGTAGTCGGTCGAGTGGTCGGTCGAGTAGTTGGTCGAGTAGTTGGTCGAGTAGTTGGTCGAGTAGATGGTCGAGTAGTTGGTCGAGTAGTTGGTCGAGTAGTCGGTCGAGTGATTGGTCGAGTAGTTGGTCTAGTAGTTGGTCGAGTAGTTGGTCGAGTAGTTGGACGAGTAGTTGGTCGAGTAGTTGGTCGAGTACTTGGTCGAGTAGTTGGTCGAGCGATTGGTCGAGTAGTTGGTTGAGTAATTAGTCGAGTAGTTGGTCAAGTAGTTGGTCGAGTAGATGGTCGAGTAGTTGGTCGAGTAGTTGGTCGAGTGATTGGTCGAGTGATTGGTCTAGTAGTCGTTCGAGTGGTCGGTCGAGTAGTTGGTCGAGTAGTTGGTCGAGTAGTTGGTCGAGTAGTTGGTCGAGTGATTGGTCGAGTAGTTGGTCGAGTAGTTGGTTGAGTAGTTGGTCAAGTAGTTGGTCGAGTGATTGGTCGAGTAGTTGGTCGAGTAGTTGGTTGAGTAGTTGGTCGAGTAGTTGGTCGAGTAGTTGGTCGAGTAGATGGTCGAGTAGTTGGTCGAGTGGTTGGTCGAGTAGTTGGTCGAGTAGTTGGTTGAGTAGTTGGTCTAGTGATTGGTCGAGTAGTCGTTCGAATGGTCGGTCGAGTAGTTGGTCGAGTAGTTGTTTGTGTAGTTAGTCGAGTAGTTGGTCGAGTGATTGGTCGAGTAGTCGATCGAGTGGTCGGTCGAGTAGTTGGTCGAGTAGTTGGTCGAGTAGTTGGTCGAGTAGATGGTCGAGTAGTTGGTCGAGTAGTTGGTCGAGTAGTTGGTCGAGTGATTGGTCGAGTAGTTGGTCGAGTAGTTGGTCGAGTAGTTGTTCGAGTGATTGGTCGAGTGGTCGGTCGAGTGGTCGGTCGAGTAGTTGGTCGAGTAGCTGGTCGAGTAGTTGGTCGAGTGATTGCTCCAGTAGTTGGTCGAGTAGTTGATCGAGTGATTGGTCGAGTAGTTGGTCTAGTAGTTGGTCGAGTAGTTGGTCGAGTAGTTGGACGAGTAGTTGGTCGAGTAGTTGGTCGAGTAGTTGGTCGAGTGATTGGTCGAGTAGTTGGTTGAGTAATTAGTCGAGTAGTTGGTCAAGTAGTTGGTCGAGTAGATGGTCGAGTAGTTGGTCGAGTAGTTGGTCGAGTGATTGGTCGAGTGATTGGTCTAGTAGTCGTTCGAGTGGTCGGTCGAGTAGTTGGTCGAGTAGTTGGTCGAGTAGTTGGTCGAGTAGTTGGTCGAGTAGTTGGTCGAGTGATTGGTCGAGTAGTTGGTCGAGTAGTTGGTTGAGTAGTTGGTCGAGTGATTGGTCGAGTGATTGGTCTAGTAGTCGTTCGAGTGGTCGGTCGAGTAGTTGGTCGAGTAGTTGGTCGAGTAGTTGGTCGAGTAGTTGGTCGAGTAGTTGGTCGAGTGATTGGTCGAGTAGTTGGTCGAGTAGTTGGTCGAGTAGTTGGTCGAGTGAATGGTCGAGTAGTCGGTCGAGTGGTCGTTCGAGTAGTTGGTCGAGTAGTTGGTCGAGTAGTTGGTCGAGTAGTTGGTCGAGTAGATGGTCGAGTAGTTGGTCGAGTGGTTGGTCGAGTAGTTGGTCGAGTAGTTGGTTGAGTAGTTGGTCTAGTGATTGGTCGAGTAGTCGTTCGAGTGGTCGGTCGAGTAGTTGGTCGAGTAGTTGTTTGTGTAGTTGGTCGAGTAGTTGGTCGAGTGATTGGTCGAGTAGTCGGTCGAGTGGTCGGTCGAGTAGTTGGTCGAGTAGTTGGTCGAGTAGTTGGTCGAGTAGATGGTCGAGTAGTTGGTCGAGTAGTTGGTCGAGTAGTTGGTCGAGTGATTGGTCGAGTAGTTGGTCTAGTAGTTGGTCGAGTAGTTGGTCGAGTAGTTGGACGAGTAGTTGGTCGAGTAGTTTGTCGAGTACTTGGTCGAGTAGTTGGTCGAGCGATTGGTCGAGTAGTTGGTTGAGTAATTAGTCGAGTAGTTGGTCAAGTAGTTGGTCGAGTAGATGGTCGAGTAGTTGGTCGAGTAGTTGGTCGAGTGATTGGTCGAGTGATTGGTCTAGTAGTCGTTCGAGTGGTCGGTCGAGTAGTTGGTCGAGTAGTTGGTCGAGTAGTTGGTCGAGTAGTTGGTCGAGTGATTGGTCGAGTAGTTGGTCAAGTAGTTGGTTGAGTAGTTGGTCAAGTAGTTGGTCGAGTGATTGGTCGAGTAGTTGGTCGAGTAGTTGGTTGAGTAGTTGGTCGAGTAGTTGGTCGAGTAGTTGGTCGAGTAGATGGTCGAGTAGTTGGTCGAGTGGTTGGTCGAGTAGTTGGTCGAGTAGTTGGTTGAGTAGTTGGTCTAGTGATTGGTCGAGTAGTCGTTCGAGTGGTCGGTCGAGTAGTTGGTCGAGTAGTTGTTTGTGTAGTTAGTCGAGTAGTTGGTCGAGTGATTGGTCGAGTAGTCGGTCGAGTGGTCGGTCGAGTAGTTGGTCGAGTAGTTGGTCGAGTAGTTGGTCGAGTAGATGGTCGAGTAGTTGGTCGAGTAGTTGGTCGAGTGATTGGTCGAGTAGTTGGTCGAGTAGTTGGTCGAGTAGTTGTTCGAGTGATTGGTCGAGTGGTCGGTCGAGTGGTCGGTCGAGTAGTTGGTCGAGTAGCTGGTCGAGTAGTTGGTCGAGTGATTTCTCCAGTAGTTGGTCGAGTAGTTGATCGAGTGATTGGTCGAGTAGTTGGTCTAGTAGTTGGTCGAGTAGTTGGTCGAGTAGTTGGACGAGTAGTTGGTCGAGTAGTTGGTCGAGTAGTTGGTCGAGTGATTGGTCGAGTAGTTGGTTGAGTAATTAGTCGAGTAGTTGGTCAAGTAGTTGGTCGAGTAGATGGTCGAGTAGTTGGTCGAGTAGTTGGTCGAGTGATTGGTCGAGTGATTGGTCTAGTAGTCGTTCGAGTGGTCGGTCGAGTAGTTGGTCGAGTAGTTGGTCGAGTAGTTGGTCGAGTAGTTGGTCGAGTAGTTGGTCGAGTGATTGGTCGAGTAGTTGGTCGAGTGATTGGTCGAGTAGTTGGTCGAGTAGTTGGTTGAGTAGTTGGTCGAGTAGTTGGTCGAGTAGTTGGTCGAGTGGTTGGGCGAGTAGACGGTCGAGTGGTCGGTCGAGTAGTTGTTCGAGTAGTTGGTCGAGTAGTTGGTCGAGTAGATGGTCGAGTACTTGGTCGAGTGGTTGGTCGAGTAGTTGGTCGAGTAGTTGGTTGAGTAGTTGGTCTAGTGATTGGTCGAGTAGTCGATCGAGTGGTCGGTCGAATAGTTGGTCGAGTAGTTGTTTGTGTAGTTGGTCGAGTGATTGGTCGAGTAGTCGGTCGAGTGGTCGGTCGAGTAGTTGGTCGAGTAGTTGGTCGAGTAGTTGGTCGAGTAGATGGTCGAGTAGTTGGTCGAGTAGTTGGTCGAGTAGTTGGTCGAGTAGATGGTCGAGTAGTTGGTCGAGTGGTTGGTCGAGTAGTTGGTCGAGTAGTTGGTTGAGTAGTTGGTCTAGTGATTGGTCGAGTAGTCGTTCGAGTGGTCGGTCGAGTAGTTGGTCGAGTAGTTGTTTGTGTAGTTGGTCGAGTAGTTGGTCGAGTGATTGGTCGAGTAGTCGGTCGAGTGGTCGGTCGAGTAGTTGGTCGAGTAGTTGGTCGAGTAGTTGGTCGAGTAGATGGTCGAGTACTTGGTCGAGTGGTTGGTCGAGTAGTTGGTCGAGTAGTTGGTTGAGTAGTTGGTCTAGTGATTGGTCGAGTAGTCGATCGAGTGGTCGGTCGAATAGTTGGTCGAGTAGTTGTTTGTGTAGTTGGTCGAGTGATTGGTCGAGTAGTCGGTCGAGTGGTCGGTCGAGTAGTTGGTCGAGTAGTTGGTCGAGTAGTTGGTCGAGTAGATGGTCGAGTAGTTGGTCGAGTAGTTGGTCGAGTAGTTGGTCGAGTGATTGGTCGAGTAGTTGGTCGAGTAGTTGGTCGAGTAGTTGTTCGAGTGATTGGTCGAGTGGTCGGTCGAGTGGTCGGTCGAGTAGTTGGTCGAGTGTTTGGTCGAGTGATTGGTCTAGTAGTCGTTCGAGTGGTCGGTCGAGTAGTTGGTCGAGTAGTTGGTCGAGTAGTTGGTCGAGTAGTTGGTCGAGTAGTTGGTCGAGTGATTGGTCGAGTAGTTGGTCGAGTAGTTGGTCGAGTGATTGGTCGAGTAGATGGTCGAGTGGTCGGTCGAGTAGTTGGACGAGTAGTTGGTCGAGTAGTTGGTCGAGTAGATGGTCGAGTAGTTGGTCGAGTGGTTGGTCGAGTGGTCGGTCGAGTGGTCGGTCGAGTGGTTGGTCGAGTAGTTCGTCGAGTAGCTGGTCGAAAAGTTGGTCGAGTGATTGCTCCAGTAGTTGGTCGAGTAGTTGATCGAGTGATTGGTCGAGTAGTTGGTCGAGTAGTTGGTCGAGTACTTGGTCTAGTAGTTGGTCGAGTAGTTGGTCGAGTAGTTGGACGAGTATTTGGTCGAGTAGTTGGTCGAGTACTTGGTCGAGTAGTTGGTCGAGCGATTGGTCGAGTAGTTGGTTGAGTAATTAGTCGAGTAGTTGGTCAAGTAGTTGGTCGAGTAGATGGTCGAGTAGTTGGTCGAGTAGTTGGTCGAGTGATTGGTCGAGTGATTGGTCTAGTAGTCGTTCGAGTGGTCGGTCGAGTAGTTGGTCGAGTAGTTGGTCGAGTAGTTGGTCGAGTAGTTGGTCGAGTGATTGGTCGAGTAGTTGGTCGAGTAGTTGGTTGAGTAGTTGGTCAAGTAGTTGGTCGAGTGATTGGTCGAGTAGTTGGTCGAGTAGTTGGTTGAGTAGTTGGTCGAGTAGTTGGTCGAGTAGTTGGTCGAGTAGATGGTCGAGTAGTTGGTCGAGTGGTTGGTCGAGTAGTTGGTCGAGTAGTTGGTTGAGTAGTTGGTCTAGTGATTGGTCGAGTAGTCGTTCGAGTGGTCGGTCGAGTAGTTGGTCGAGTAGTTGTTTGTGTAGTTGGTCGAGTTGTTGGTCGAGTGATTGGTCGAGTAGTCGGTCGAGTGGTCGGTCGAGTAGTTGGTCGAGTAGTTGGTCGAGTAGTTGGTCGAGTAGATGGTCGAGTAGTTGGTCGAGTAGTTGGTCGAGTAGTTGGTCGAGTGATTGGTCGAGTAGTTGGTCTAGTAGTTGGTCGAGTAGTTGGTCGAGTAGTTGGACGAGTAGTTGGTCGAGTAGTTGGTCGAGTACTTGGTCGAGTAGTTGGTCGAGCGATTGGTCGAGTAGTTGGTTGAGTAATTAGTCGAGTAGTTGGTCAAGTAGTTGGTCGAGTAGATGGTCGAGTAGTTGGTCGAGTAGTTGGTCGAGTGATTGGTCGAGTGATTGGTCTAGTAGTCGTTCGAGTGGTCGGTCGAGTAGTTGGTCGAGTAGTTGGTCGAGTAGTTGGTCGAGTAGTTGGTCGAGTGATTGGTCGAGTAGTTGGTCGAGTAGTTGGTTGAGTAGTTGGTCAAGTAGTTGGTCGAGTGATTGGTCGAGTAGTTGGTCGAGTAGTTGGTTGAGTAGTTGGTCGAGTAGTTGGTCGAGTAGTTGGTCGAGTAGATGGTCGAGTAGTTGGTCGAGTGGTTGGTCGAGTAGTTGGTCGAGTAGTTGGTTGAGTAGTTGGTCTAGTGATTGGTCGAGTAGTCGTTCGAGTGGTCGGTCGAGTAGTTGGTCGAGTAGTTGTTTGTGTAGTTGGTCGAGTAGTTGGTCGAGTGATTGGTCGAGTAGTCGGTCGAGTGGTCGGTCGAGTAGTTGGTCGAGTAGTTGGTCGAGTAGTTGGTCGAGTAGATGGTCGAGTACTTGGTCGAGTGGTTGGTCGAGTAGTTGGTCGAGTAGTTGGTTGAGTAGTTGGTCTAGTGATTGGTCGAGTAGTCGATCGAGTGGTCGGTCGAATAGTTGGTCGAGTAGTTGTTTGTGTAGTTGGTCGAGTGATTGGTCGAGTAGTCGGTCGAGTGGTCGGTCGAGTAGTTGGTCGAGTAGTTGGTCGAGTAGTTGGTCGAGTAGATGGTCGAGTAGTTGGTCGAGTAGTTGGTCGAGTAGTTGGTCGAGTGATTGGTCGAGTAGTTGGTCGAGTAGTTGGTCGAGTAGTTGTTCGAGTGATTGGTCGAGTGGTCGGTCGAGTGGTCGGTCGAGTAGTTGGTCGAGTGTTTGGTCGAGTGATTGGTCTAGTAGTCGTTCGAGTGGTCGGTCGAGTAGTTGGTCGAGTAGTTGGTCGAGTAGTTGGTCGAGTAGTTGGTCGAGTAGTTGGTCGAGTGATTGGTCGAGTAGTTGGTCGAGTAGTTGGTTGAGTAGTTGGTCGAGTAGTTGGTCGAGTAGTTGGTCGAGTGATTGGTCGAGTAGATGGTCGAGTGGTCGGTCGAGTAGTTGGTCGAGTAGTTGGTCGAGTAGTTGGTCGAGTAGATCGTCGAGTAGTTGGTCGAGTGATTGGTCGAGTGGTCGGTCGAGTGGACGGTCGAGAAGTTGGTCGAGTAGTTGGTCGAGTAGATGGTCGAGTAGTTGGTCGAGTAGTTGGTCGAGTAGTTGGTCGAGTGATTGGTCGAGTAGTTGGTCGAGTAGTTGGTCGAGTAGTTGTTCGAGTGATTGGTCGAGTGGTCGGTCGAGTGGTCGGTCGAGTAGTTGGTCGAGTAGCTGGTCGAGTAGTTGGTCGAGTGATTGCTCCAGTAATTGGTCGAGTAGTTGATCGAGTGATTGGTCGAGTAGTTGGTCTAGCAGTTGGTCGAGTAGTTGGTCGAGTAGTTGGACGAGTAGTTGGTCGAGTAGTTGGTCGAGTAGTTGGTCGAGTGATTGGTCGAGTAGTTGGTTGAGTAATTAGTCGAGTAGTTGGTCAAGTAGTTGGTCGAGTAGATGATCGAGTAGTTGGTCGAGTAGTTGGTCGAGTGATTGGTCGAGTGATTGGTCTAGTAGTCGTTCGAGTGGTCGGTCGAGTAGTTGGTCGAGTAGTTGGTCGAGTAGTTGGTCGAGTACTTGGTCTAGTAGTTGGTCGAGTAGTTGGTCGAGTAGTTGGACGAGTATTTGGTCGAGTAGTTGGTCGAGTACTTGGTCGAGTAGTTGGTCGAGCGATTGGTCGAGTAGTTGGTTGAGTAATTAGTCGAGTAGTTGGTCAAGTAGTTGGTCGAGTAGATGGTCGAGTAGTTGGTCGAGTAGTTGGTCGAGTGATTGGTTGAGTGATTGGTCTAGTAGTCGTTCGAGTGGTCGGTCGAGTAGTTGGTCGAGTAGTTGGTCGAGTAGTTGGTCGAGTAGTTGGTCGAGTGATTGGTCGAGTAGTTGGTCGAGTAGTTGGTTGAGTAGTTGGTCAAGTAGTTGGTCGAGTGATTGGTCGAGTATTTGGTCGAGTAGTTGGTTGAGTAGTTGGTCGAGTAGTTGGTCGAGTAGTTGGTCGAGTAGATGGTCGAGTAGTTGGTCGAGTGGTTGGTCGAGTAGTTGGTCGAGTAGTTGGTTGAGTAGTTGGTCTAGTGATTGGTCGAGTAGTCGTTCGAGTGGTCGGTCGAGTAGTTGGTCGAGTAGTTGTTTGTGTAGTTGGTCGAGTAGTTGGTCGAGTGATTGGTCGAGTAGTCGGTCGAGTGGTCGGTCGAGTAGTTGGTCGAGTAGTTGGTCGAGTAGTTGGTCGAGTAGATGGTCGAGTAGTTGGTCGAGTAGTTGGTCGAGTAGTCGGTCGAGTGATTGGTCGAGTAGTTGGTCTAGTAGTTGGTCGAGTAGTTGGTCGAGTAGTTGGACGAGTAGTTGGTCGAGTAGTTGGTCGAGTACTTGGTCGAGTAGTTGGTCGAGCGATTGGTCGAGTAGTTGGTTGAGTAATTAGTCGAGTAGTTGGTCAAGTAGTTGGTCGAGTAGATGGTCGAGTAGTTGGTCGAGTAGTTGGTCGAGTGATTGGTCGAGTGATTGGTCTAGTAGTCGTTCGAGTGGTCGGTCGAGTAGTTGGTCGAGTAGTTGGTCGAGTAGTTGGTCGAGTAGTTGGTCGAGTGATTGGTCGAGTAGTTGGTCGAGTAGTTGGTTGAGTAGTTGGTCAAGTAGTTGGTCGAGTGATTGGTCGAGTAGTTGGTCGAGTAGTTGGTTGAGTAGTTGGTCGAGTAGTTGGTCGAGTAGTTGGTCGAGTAGATGGTCGAGTAGTTGGTCGAGTGGTTGGTCGAGTAGTTGGTCGAGTAGTTGGTTGAGTAGTTGGTCTAGTGATTGGTCGAGTAGTCGTTCGAATGGTCGGTCGAGTAGTTGGTCGAGTAGTTGTTTGTGTAGTTAGTCGAGTAGTTGGTCGAGTGATTGGTCGAGTAGTCGATCGAGTGGTCGGTCGAGTAGTTGGTCGAGTAGTTGGTCGAGTAGTTGGTCGAGTAGATGGTCGAGTAGTTGGTCGAGTAGTTGGTCGAGTAGTTGGTCGAGTGATTGGTCGAGTAGTTGGTCGAGTAGTTGGTCGAGTAGTTGTTCGAGTGATTGGTCGAGTGGTCGGTCGAGTGGTCGGTCGAGTAGTTGGTCGAGTAGCTGGTCGAGTAGTTGGTCGAGTGATTGCTCCAGTAGTTGGTCGAGTAGTTGATCGAGTGATTGGTCGAGTAGTTGGTCTAGTAGTTGGTCGAGTAGTTGGTCGAGTAGTTGGACGAGTAGTTGGTCGAGTAGTTGGTCGAGTAGTTGGTCGAGTGATTGGTCGAGTAGTTGGTTGAGTAATTAGTCGAGTAGTTGGTCAAGTAGTTGGTCGAGTAGATGGTCGAGTAGTTGGTCGAGTAGTTGGTCGAGTGATTGGTCGAGTGATTGGTCTAGTAGTCGTTCGAGTGGTCGGTCGAGTAGTTGGTCGAGTAGTTGGTCGAGTAGTTGGTCGAGTAGTTGGTCGAGTAGTTGGTCGAGTGATTGGTCGAGTAGTTGGTCGAGTAGTTGGTTGAGTAGTTGGTCGAGTGATTGGTCGAGTGATTGGTCTAGTAGTCGTTCGAGTGGTCGGTCGAGTAGTTGGTCGAGTAGTTGGTCGAGTAGTTGGTCGAGTAGTTGGTCGAGTAGTTGGTCGAGTGATTGGTCGAGTAGTTGGTCGAGTAGTTGGTCGAGTAGTTGGTCGAGTGAATGGTCGAGTAGTCGGTCGAGTGGTCGTTCGAGTAGTTGGTCGAGTAGTTGGTCGAGTAGTTGGTCGAGTAGTTGGTCGAGTAGATGGTCGAGTAGTTGGTCGAGTGGTTGGTCGAGTAGTTGGTCGAGTAGTTGGTTGAGTAGTTGGTCTAGTGATTGGTCGAGTAGTCGTTCGAGTGGTCGGTCGAGTAGTTGGTCGAGTAGTTGTTTGTGTAGTTGGTCGAGTAGTTGGTCGAGTGATTGGTCGAGTAGTCGGTCGAGTGGTCGGTCGAGTAGTTGGTCGAGTAGTTGGTCGAGTAGTTGGTCGAGTAGATGGTCGAGTAGTTGGTCGAGTAGTTGGTCGAGTAGTTGGTCGAGTGATTGGTCGAGTAGTTGGTCTAGTAGTTGGTCGAGTAGTTGGTCGAGTAGTTGGACGAGTAGTTGGTCGAGTAGTTTGTCGAGTACTTGGTCGAGTAGTTGGTCGAGCGATTGGTCGAGTAGTTGGTTGAGTAATTAGTCGAGTAGTTGGTCAAGTAGTTGGTCGAGTAGATGGTCGAGTAGTTGGTCGAGTAGTTGGTCGAGTGATTGGTCGAGTGATTGGTCTAGTAGTCGTTCGAGTGGTCGGTCGAGTAGTTGGTCGAGTAGTTGGTCGAGTAGTTGGTCGAGTAGTTGGTCGAGTGATTGGTCGAGTAGTTGGTCAAGTAGTTGGTTGAGTAGTTGGTCAAGTAGTTGGTCGAGTGATTGGTCGAGTAGTTGGTCGAGTAGTTGGTTGAGTAGTTGGTCGAGTAGTTGGTCGAGTAGTTGGTCGAGTAGATGGTCGAGTAGTTGGTCGAGTGGTTGGTCGAGTAGTTGGTCGAGTAGTTGGTTGAGTAGTTGGTCTAGTGATTGGTCGAGTAGTCGTTCGAGTGGTCGGTCGAGTAGTTGGTCGAGTAGTTGTTTGTGTAGTTAGTCGAGTAGTTGGTCGAGTGATTGGTCGAGTAGTCGGTCGAGTGGTCGGTCGAGTAGTTGGTCGAGTAGTTGGTCGAGTAGTTGGTCGAGTAGATGGTCGAGTAGTTGGTCGAGTAGTTGGTCGAGTGATTGGTCGAGTAGTTGGTCGAGTAGTTGGTCGAGTAGTTGTTCGAGTGATTGGTCGAGTGGTCGGTCGA
This sequence comes from Papilio elwesi, assembly GCA_029849275.1. Taxonomy (NCBI): domain Eukaryota; kingdom Metazoa; phylum Arthropoda; class Insecta; order Lepidoptera; family Papilionidae; genus Papilio; species Papilio elwesi. The sequence continues at coordinate 115,872 of JANLBV010000049.1, forward strand.
GTGGTCGGTCGAGTAGTTGGTCGAGTAGCTGGTCGAGTAGTTGGTCGAGTGATTTCTCCAGTAGTTGGTCGAGTAGTTGATCGAGTGATTGGTCGAGTAGTTGGTCTAGTAGTTGGTCGAGTAGTTGGTCGAGTAGTTGGACGAGTAGTTGGTCGAGTAGTTGGTCGAGTAGTTGGTCGAGTGATTGGTCGAGTAGTTGGTTGAGTAATTAGTCGAGTAGTTGGTCAAGTAGTTGGTCGAGTAGATGGTCGAGTAGTTGGTCGAGTAGTTGGTCGAGTGATTGGTCGAGTGATTGGTCTAGTAGTCGTTCGAGTGGTCGGTCGAGTAGTTGGTCGAGTAGTTGGTCGAGTAGTTGGTCGAGTAGTTGGTCGAGTAGTTGGTCGAGTGATTGGTCGAGTAGTTGGTCGAGTGATTGGTCGAGTAGTTGGTCGAGTAGTTGGTTGAGTAGTTGGTCGAGTAGTTGGTCGAGTAGTTGGTCGAGTGGTTGGGCGAGTAGACGGTCGAGTGGTCGGTCGAGTAGTTGTTCGAGTAGTTGGTCGAGTAGTTGGTCGAGTAGATGGTCGAGTAGTTGGTCGAGTGGTTGGTCGAGTAGTTGGTCGAGTGGTTGGTTGAGTAGTTGGTCGAGTGATTGGTCGTGTAGTCGTTCGAGTGGTCTGTCGAGTAGTTGGTCGAGTAGTTGTTTGTGTAGTTGGTCGAGTAGTTGGTCGAGTGATTGGTCGAGTAGTCGGTCGAGTGGTCGGTCGAGTAGTTGGTCGAGTAGTTGGTCGAGTAGTTGGTCGAGTAGATGGTCGAGTAGTTGGTGGAGTAGTTGGTCGAGTAGTTGGTCGAGTGATTGGTCGAGTAGTTGGTCGAGTAGTTGGTCGAGTAGTTGTTCGAGTGATTGGTCGAGTGGTCGGTCGAGTGGTCGGTCGAGTAGTTGGTCGAGTAGTTCGTCGAGTAGCTGGTCGAGTAGTTGGTCGAGTGATTGCTCCAGTAGTTGGTCGAGTAGTTGATCGAGTGATTGGTCGAGTAGTTGGTCTAGTAGTTGGTCGAGTAGTTGGTCGAGTAGTTGGACGAGTAGTTGGTCGAGTAGTTGGTTGAGTAGTTGGTCGAGTAGTTGGTCGAGTGATTGGTCGAGTAGTTGGTTGAGTAATTAGTCGAGTAGTTGGTCAAGTAGTTGGTCGAGTAGATGGTCGAGTAGTTGGTCGAGTAGTTGGTCGAGTGATTGGTCGAGTGATTGGTCTAGTAGTCGTTCGAGTGGTCGGTCGAGTAGTTGGTCTAGTAGTTGGTCGAGTAGTTGGTCGAGTAGTTGGACGAGTAGTTGGTCGAGTAGTTGGTTGAGTAGTTGGTCGAGTAGTTGGTCGAGTGATTGGTCGAGTAGTTGGTTGAGTAATTAGTCGAGTAGTTGGTCAAGTAGTTGGTCGAGTAGATGGTCGAGTAGTTGGTCGAGTAGTTGGTCGAGTGATTGGTCGAGTGATTGGTCTAGTAGTCGTTCGAGTGGTCGGTCGAGTAGTTGGTCGAGTAGTTGGTCGAGTAGTTGGTCGAGTAGTTGTTTGTGTAGTTGGTCGAGTAGTTGGTCGAGTGATTGGTCGAGTAGTCGGTCGAGTGGTCGGTCGAGAAGTTGGTCGAGTAGTTGGTCGAGTAGTTGGTCGAGTAGATGGTCGAGTAGTTGGTCGAGTAGTTGGTCGAGTAGTTGGTCGAGTGATTGGTCGAGTAGTTGGTCTAGTAGTTGGTCGAGTAGTTGGTCGAGTAGTTGGACGAGTAGTTGGTCGAGTAGTTGGTCGAGTACTTGGTCGAGTAGTTGGTCGAGCGATTGGTCGAGTAGTTGGTTGAGTAATTAGTCGAGTAGTTGGTCAAGTAGTTGGTCGAGTAGATGGTCGAGTAGTTGGTCGAGTAGTTGGTCGAGTAGTTGGTCGAGTGATTGGTCGAGTAGTTGGTCGAGTAGTTGGTCGAGTAGTTGTTCGAGTGATTGGTCGAGTGGTCGGTCGAGTTGTCGGTCGAGTAGTTGGTCGAGTAGTTCGTCGAGTAGCTGGTCGAGTAGTTGGTCGAGTGATTGCTCCAGTAGTTGGTCGAGTAGTTGATCGAGTGATTGGTCGAGTAGTTGGTCTAGTAGTTGGTCGAGTAGTTGGTCGAGTAGTTGGTCGAGTAGATGGTCGAGTGATTGGTCGAGTAGTTGGTCGAGTAGTTGGTTGAGTAGTTGGTCGAGTAGTTGGTCGAGTAGTTGGTCGAGTGATTGGTCGAGTAGATGGTCGAGTGGTCGGTCGAGTAGTTGGACGAGTAGTTGGTCGAGTAGTTGGTCGAGTAGATGGTCGAGTAGTTGGTCGAGTGGTTGGTCGAGTGGTCGGTCGAGTGGTCGGTCGAGTGGTTGGTCGAGTAGTTCGTCGAGTAGCTGGTCGAAAAGTTGGTCGAGTGATTGCTCCAGTAGTTGGTCGAGTAGTTGATCGAGTGATTGGTCGAGTAGTTGGTCTAGTAGTTGGTCGAGTAGTTGGTCGAGTAGTTGGACGAGTAGTTGGTCGAGTAGTTGGTCGAGTAGTTGGTCGAGTAGTTGGTCGAGTGATTGGTCGAGTAGTTGGTCGAGTAGTTGGTCGAGTAGTTGTTCGAGTAGTTGGTCGAGTAGTTGGTCGAGTAGTTGGTCGAGTAGTTGGTCGAGTGATTGGTCGAGTAGTTGGTCGAGTAGTTGGTTGAGTAGTTGGTCGAGTAGTTGGTCGAGTAGTTGGTCGAGTAGTTGGTCGAGTAGTTGGTCGAGTAGTTGGTCGAGTAGATGGTCGAGTAGTTGGTCGAGTGGTTGGTCGAGTAGTTGGTCGAGTAGTTGGTTGAGTAGTTGGTCTAGTGATTGGTCGAGTAGTCGTTCGAGTGGTCGGTCGAGTAGTTGGTCGAGTAGTTGTTTGTGTAGTTGGTCGAGTAGTTGGTCGAGTGATTGGTCGAGTAGTCGGTCGAGTGGTCGGTCGAGTAGTTGGTCGAGTAGTTGGTCGAGTAGTTGGTCGAGTAGATGGTCGAGTAGTTGGTCGAGTAGTTGGTCGAGTAGTTGGTCGAGTGATTGGTCGAGTAGTTGGTCTAGTAGTTGGTCGAGTAGTTGGTCGAGTAGTTGGACGAGTAGTTGGTCGAGTAGTCGGTCGAGTACTTGGTCGAGTAGTTGGTCGAGCGATTGGTCGAGTAGTTGGTTGAGTAATTAGTCGAGTAGTTGGTCAAGTAGTTGGTCGAGTAGATGGTCGAGTAGTTGGTCGAGTAGTTGGTCGAGTGATTGGTCGAGTGATTGGTCTAGTAGTCGTTCGAGTGGTCGGTCGAGTAGTTGGTCGAGTAGTTGGTCGAGTAGTTGGTCGAGTAGTTGGTCGAGTGATTGGTCGAGTAGTTGGTCGAGTAGTTGGTTGAGTAGTTGGTCAAGTAGTTGGTCGAGTGATTGGTCGAGTAGTTGGTCGAGTAGTTGGTTGAGTAGTTGGTCGAGTAGTTGGTCGAGTAGTTGGTCGAGTAGATGGTCGAGTAGTTGGTCGAGTGGTTGGTCGAGTAGTTGGTCGAGTAGTTGGTTGAGTAGTTGGTCTAGTGATTGGTCTAGTAGTCGTTCGAGTGGTCGGTCGAGTAGTTGGTCGAGTAGTTGTTTGTGTAGTTAGTCGAGTAGTTGGTCGAGTGATTGGTCGAGTAGTCGGTCGAGTGGTCGGTCGAGTAGTTGGTCGAGTAGTTGGTCGAGTAGTTGGTCGAGTAGATGGTCGAGTAGTTGGTCGAGTAGTTGGTCGAGTAGTTGGTCGAGTGATTGGTCGAGTAGTTGGTCGAGTAGTTGGTCGAGTAGTTGTTCGAGTGATTGGTCGAGTGGTCGGTCGAGTGGTCGGTCGAGTAGTTGGTCGAGTAGCTGGTCGAGTAGTTGGTCGAGTGATTGCTCCAGTAGTTGGTCGAGTAGTTGATCGAGTGATTGGTCGAGTAGTTGGTCTAGTAGTTGGTCGAGTAGTTGGTCGAGTAGTTGGACGAGTAGTTGGTCGAGTAGTTGGTCGAGTAGTTGGTCGAGTGATTGGTCGAGTAGTTGGTTGAGTAATTAGTCGAGTAGTTGGTCAAGTAGTTGGTCGAGTAGATGGTCGAGTAGTTGGTCGAGTAGTTGGTCGAGTGATTGGTCGAGTGATTGGTCTAGTAGTCGTTCGAGTGGTCGGTCGAGTAGTTGGTCGAGTAGTTGGTCGAGTAGTTGGTCGAGTAGTTGGTCGAGTAGTTGGTCGAGTGATTGGTCGAGTAGTTGGTCGAGTAGTTGGTTGAGTAGTTGGTCGAGTAGTTGGTCGAGTAGTTGGTCGAGTGATTGGTCGAGTAGATGGTCGAGTGGTCGGTCGAGTAGTTGGTCGAGTAGTTGGTCGAGTAGTTGGTCGAGTAGATGGTCGAGTAGTTGGTCGAGTGGTTGGTCGAGTAGTTGGTTGAGTAGTTGGTCGAGTGATTGGTCGAGTGGTCGGTCGAGTGGACGGTCGAGAAGTTGGTCGAGTAGTTGGTCGAGTGATTGGTCGAGTAGTTGTTCGAGTAGTTGGTCAAGTAGTTGGTTGAGTAGTTGGTCAAGTAGTTGGTCGAGTGATTGGTCGAGTAGTTGGTCGAGTAGTTGGTTGAGTAGTTGGTCGAGTAGTTGGTCGAGTAGTTGGTCGAGTGGTTGGGCGAGTAGACGGTCGAGTGGTCGGTCGAGTAGTTGTTCGAGTAGTTGGTCGAGTAGTTGGTCGAGTAGATGGTCGAGTAGTTGGTCGAGTGGTTGGTCGAGTAGTTGGTCGAGTAGTTGGTTGAGTAGTTGGTCGAGTGATTGGTCGAGTAGTCGTTCGAGTGGTCGGTCGAGTAGTTGGTCGAGTAGTTGTTTGTGTAGTTGGTCGAGTAGTTGGTCGAGTGATTGGTCGAGTAGTCGGTCGAGTGGTCGGTCGAGTAGTTGGTCGAGTAGTTGGTCGAGTAGTTGGTCGAGTAGATGGTCGAGTAGTTGGTCGAGTAGTTGGTCGAGTAGTTGGTCGAGTGATTGGTCGAGTAGTTGGTCGAGTAGTTGGTCGAGTAGTTGTTCGAGTGATTGGTCGAGTGGTCGGTCGAGTGGTCGGTCGAGTAGTTGGTCGAGTAGTTCGTCGAGTAGCTGGTCGAGTAGTTGGTCGAGTGATTGCTCCAGTAGTTGGTCGAGTAGTTGATCGAGTGATTGGTCGAGTAGTTGGTCTAGTAGTTGGTCGAGTAGTTGGTCGAGTAGTTGGACGAGTAGTTGGTCGAGTAGTTGGTTGAGTAGTTGGTCGAGTAGTTGGTCGAGTGATTGGTCGAGTAGTTGGTTGAGTAATTAGTCGAGTAGTTGGTCAAGTAGTTGGTCGAGTAGATGGTCGAGTAGTTGGTCGAGTAGTTGGTCGAGTGATTGGTCGAGTGATTGGTCTAGTAGTCGTTCGAGTGGTCGGTCGAGTAGTTGGTCGAGTAGTTGGTCGAGTAGTTGGTCGAGTAGTTGGTCGAGTAGTTGGTCGAGTGATTGGTCGAGTAGTTGGTCGAGTAGTTGGTCGAGTAGTTGGTCGAGTGAATGGTCGAGTAGTCGGTCGAGTGGTCGTTCGAGTAGTTGGTCGAGTAGTTGGTCGAGTAGTTGGTCGAGTAGTTGGTCGAGTAGATGGTCGAGTAGTTGGTCGAGTGGTTGGTCGAGTAGTTGGTCGAGTAGTTGGTTGAGTAGTTGGTCTAGTGATTGGTCGAGTAGTCGTTCGAGTGGTCGGTCGAGTAGTTGGTCGAGTAGTTGTTTGTGTAGTTGGTCGAGTAGTTGGTCGAGTGAATGGTCGAGTAGTCGGTCGAGTGGTCGGTCGAGTAGTTGGTCGAGTAGTTGGTCGAGTAGTTGGTCGAGTAGATGGTCGAGTAGTTGGTCGAGTAGTTGGTCGAGTAGTTGGTCGAGTGATTGGTCGAGTAGTTGGTCTAGTAGTTGGTCGAGTAGTTGGTCGAGTAGTTGGACGAGTAGTTGGTCGAGTAGTTGGTCGAGTACTTGGTCGAGTAGTTGGTCGAGCGATTGGTTGAGTAGTTGGTTGAGTAATTAGTCGAGTAGTTGGTCAAGTAGTTGGTCGAGTAGATGGTCGAGTAGTTGGTCGAGTAGTTGGTCGAGTGATTGGTCGAGTGATTGGTCTAGTAGTCGTTCGAGTGGTCGGTCGAGTAGTTGGTCGAGTAGTTGGTCGAGTAGTTGGTCGAGTAGTTGGTCGAGTGATTGGTCGAGTAGTTGGTCGAGTAGTTGGTTGAGTAGTTGGTCAAGTAGTTGGTCGAGTGATTGGTCGAGTAGTTGGTCGAGTAGTTGGTTGAGTAGTTGGTCGAGTAGTTGGTCGAGTAGTTGGTCGAGTAGATGGTCGAGTAGTTGGTCGAGTGGTTGGTCGAGTAGTTGGTCGAGTAGTTGGTTGAGTATTTGGTCTAGTGATTGGTCGAGTAGTCGTTCGAGTGGTCGGTCGAGTAGTTGGTCGAGTAGTTGTTTGTGTAGTTAGTCGAGTAGTTGGTCGAGTGATTGGTCGAGTAGTCGGTCGAGTGGTCGGTCGAGTAGTTGGTCGAGTAGTTGGTCGAGTAGTTGGTCGAGTAGATGGTCGAGTAGTTGGTCGAGTAGTTGGTCGAGTAGTTGGTCGAGTGATTGGTCGAGTAGTTGGTCGAGTAGTTGGTCGAGTAGTTGTTCGAGTGATTGGTCGAGTGGTCGGTCGAGTGGTCGGTCGAGTAGTTGGTCGAGTAGCTGGTCGAGTAGTTGGTCGAGTGATTGCTCCAGTAGTTGGTCGAGTAGTTGATCGAGTGATTGGTCGAGTAGTTGGTCTAGTAGTTGGTCGAGTAGTTGGTCGAGTAGTTGGTCGAGTAGTTGGTCGAGTAGATGGTCGAGTAGTTGGTCGAGTAGTTGGTCGAGTAGTTGGTCGAGTGATTGGTCGAGTAGTTGGTCTAGTAGTTGGTCGAGTAGTTGGTCGAGTAGTTGGACGAGTAGTTGGTCGAGTAGTCGGTCGAGTACTTGGTCGAGTAGTTGGTCGAGCGATTGGTCGAGTAGTTGGTTGAGTAATTAGTCGAGTAGTTGGTCAAGTAGTTGGTCGAGTAGATGGTCGAGTAGTTGGTCGAGTAGTTGGTCGAGTGATTGGTCGAGTGATTGGTCTAGTAGTCGTTCGAGTGGTCGGTCGAGTAGTTGGTCGAGTAGTTGGTCGAGTAGTTGGTCGAGTAGTTGGTCGAGTGATTGGTCGAGTAGTTGGACGAGTAGTTGGTCGAGTAGTCGGTCGAGTACTTGGTCGAGTAGTTGGTCGAGCGATTGGTCGAGTAGTTGGTTGAGTAATTAGTCGAGTAGTTGGTCAAGTAGTTGGTCGAGTAGATGGTCGAGTAGTTGGTCGAGTAGTTGGTCGAGTAGTTGGTCGAGTGATTGGTCGAGTAGTTGGTCTAGTAGTTGGTCGAGTAGTTGGTCGAGTAGTTGGACGAGTAGTTGGTCGAGTAGTCGGTCGAGTGATTGGTCTAGTAGTCGTTCGAGTGGTCGGTCGAGTAGTTGGTCGAGTAGTTGGTCGAGTAGTTGGTCGAGTAGTTGGTCGAGTGATTGGTCGAGTAGTTGGTCGAGTAGTTGGTTGAGTAGTTGGTCAAGTAGTTGGTCGAGTGATTGGTCGAGTAGTTGGTCGAGTAGTTGGTTGAGTAGTTGGTCGAGTAGTTGGTCGAGTAGTTGGTCGAGTAGATGGTCGAGTAGTTGGTCGAGTGGTTGGTCGAGTAGTTGGTCGAGTAGTTGGTTGAGTAGTTGGTCTAGTGATTGGTCTAGTAGTCGTTCGAGTGGTCGGTCGAGTAGTTGGTCGAGTAGTTGTTTGTGTAGTTAGTCGAGTAGTTGGTCGAGTGATTGGTCGAGTAGTCGGTCGAGTGGTCGGTCGAGTAGTTGGTCGAGTAGTTGGTCGAGTAGTTGGTCGAGTAGATGGTCGAGTAGTTGGTCGAGTAGTTGGTCGAGTAGTTGGTCGAGTGATTGGTCGAGTAGTTGGTCGAGTAGTTGGTCGAGTAGTTGTTCGAGTGATTGGTCGAGTGGTCGGTCGAGTGGTCGGTCGAGTAGTTGGTCGAGTAGCTGGTCGAGTAGTTGGTCGAGTGATTGCTCCAGTAGTTGGTCGAGTAGTTGATCGAGTGATTGGTCGAGTAGTTGGTCTAGTAGTTGGTCGAGTAGTTGGTCGAGTAGTTGGACGAGTAGTTGGTCGAGTAGTTGGTCGAGTAGTTGGTCGAGTGATTGGTCGAGTAGTTGGTTGAGTAATTAGTCGAGTAGTTGGTCAAGTAGTTGGTCGAGTAGATGGTCGAGTAGTTGGTCGAGTAGTTGGTCGAGTGATTGGTCGAGTGATTGGTCTAGTAGTCGTTCGAGTGGTCGGTCGAGTAGTTGGTCGAGTAGTTGGTCGAGTAGTTGGTCGAGTAGTTGGTCGAGTAGTTGGTCGAGTGATTGGTCGAGTAGTTGGTCGAGTAGTTGGTTGAGTAGTTGGTCGAGTAGTTGGTCGAGTAGTTGGTCGAGTGATTGGTCGAGTAGATGGTCGAGTGGTCGGTCGAGTAGTTGGTCGAGTAGTTGGTCGAGTAGTTGGTCGAGTAGATGGTCGAGTAGTTGGTCGAGTGGTTGGTCGAGTAGTTGGTTGAGTAGTTGGTCGAGTGATTGGTCGAGTGGTCGGTCGAGTGGACGGTCGAGAAGTTGGTCGAGTAGTTGGTCGAGTGATTGGTCGAGTAGTTGTTCGAGTAGTTGGTCAAGTAGTTGGTTGAGTAGTTGGTCAAGTAGTTGGTCGAGTGATTGGTCGAGTAGTTGGTCGAGTAGTTGGTTGAGTAGTTGGTCGAGTAGTTGGTCGAGTAGTTGGTCGAGTGGTTGGGCGAGTAGACGGTCGAGTGGTCGGTCGAGTAGTTGTTCGAGTAGTTGGTCGAGTAGTTGGTCGAGTAGATGGTCGAGTAGTTGGTCGAGTGGTTGGTCGAGTAGTTGGTCGAGTAGTTGGTTGAGTAGTTGGTCGAGTGATTGGTCGAGTAGTCGTTCGAGTGGTCGGTCGAGTAGTTGGTCGAGTAGTTGTTTGTGTAGTTGGTCGAGTAGTTGGTCGAGTGATTGGTCGAGTAGTCGGTCGAGTGGTCGGTCGAGTAGTTGGTCGAGTAGTTGGTCGAGTAGTTGGTCGAGTAGATGGTCGAGTAGTTGGTCGAGTAGTTGGTCGAGTAGTTGGTCGAGTGATTGGTCGAGTAGTTGGTCGAGTAGTTGGTCGAGTAGTTGTTCGAGTGATTGGTCGAGTGGTCGGTCGAGTGGTCGGTCGAGTAGTTGGTCGAGTAGTTCGTCGAGTAGCTGGTCGAGTAGTTGGTCGAGTGATTGCTCCAGTAGTTGGTCGAGTAGTTGATCGAGTGATTGGTCGAGTAGTTGGTCTAGTAGTTGGTCGAGTAGTTGGTCGAGTAGTTGGACGAGTAGTTGGTCGAGTAGTTGGTTGAGTAGTTGGTCGAGTAGTTGGTCGAGTGATTGGTCGAGTAGTTGGTTGAGTAATTAGTCGAGTAGTTGGTCAAGTAGTTGGTCGAGTAGATGGTCGAGTAGTTGGTCGAGTAGTTGGTCGAGTGATTGGTCGAGTGATTGGTCTAGTAGTCGTTCGAGTGGTCGGTCGAGTAGTTGGTCGAGTAGTTGGTCGAGTAGTTGGTCGAGTAGTTGGTCGAGTAGTTGGTCGAGTGATTGGTCGAGTAGTTGGTCGAGTAGTTGGTCGAGTAGTTGGTCGAGTGAATGGTCGAGTAGTCGGTCGAGTGGTCGTTCGAGTAGTTGGTCGAGTAGTTGGTCGAGTAGTTGGTCGAGTAGTTGGTCGAGTAGATGGTCGAGTAGTTGGTCGAGTGGTTGGTCGAGTAGTTGGTCGAGTAGTTGGTTGAGTAGTTGGTCTAGTGATTGGTCGAGTAGTCGTTCGAGTGGTCGGTCGAGTAGTTGGTCGAGTAGTTGTTTGTGTAGTTGGTCGAGTAGTTGGTCGAGTGAATGGTCGAGTAGTCGGTCGAGTGGTCGGTCGAGTAGTTGGTCGAGTAGTTGGTCGAGTAGTTGGTCGAGTAGATGGTCGAGTAGTTGGTCGAGTAGTTGGTCGAGTAGTTGGTCGAGTGATTGGTCGAGTAGTTGGTCTAGTAGTTGGTCGAGTAGTTGGTCGAGTAGTTGGACGAGTAGTTGGTCGAGTAGTTGGTCGAGTACTTGGTCGAGTAGTTGGTCGAGCGATTGGTTGAGTAGTTGGTTGAGTAATTAGTCGAGTAGTTGGTCAAGTAGTTGGTCGAGTAGATGGTCGAGTAGTTGGTCGAGTAGTTGGTCGAGTGATTGGTCGAGTGATTGGTCTAGTAGTCGTTCGAGTGGTCGGTCGAGTAGTTGGTCGAGTAGTTGGTCGAGTAGTTGGTCGAGTAGTTGGTCGAGTGATTGGTCGAGTAGTTGGTCGAGTAGTTGGTTGAGTAGTTGGTCAAGTAGTTGGTCGAGTGATTGGTCGAGTAGTTGGTCGAGTAGTTGGTTGAGTAGTTGGTCGAGTAGTTGGTCGAGTAGTTGGTCGAGTAGATGGTCGAGTAGTTGGTCGAGTGGTTGGTCGAGTAGTTGGTCGAGTAGTTGGTTGAGTATTTGGTCTAGTGATTGGTCGAGTAGTCGTTCGAGTGGTCGGTCGAGTAGTTGGTCGAGTAGTTGTTTGTGTAGTTAGTCGAGTAGTTGGTCGAGTGATTGGTCGAGTAGTCGGTCGAGTGGTCGGTCGAGTAGTTGGTCGAGTAGTTGGTCGAGTAGTTGGTCGAGTAGATGGTCGAGTAGTTGGTCGAGTAGTTGGTCGAGTAGTTGGTCGAGTGATTGGTCGAGTAGTTGTTCGAGTAGTTGGTCGAGTAGTTGTTCGAGTGATTGGTCGAGTGGTCGGTCGAGTGGTCGGTCGAGTAGTTGGTCGAGTAGCTGGTCGAGTAGTTGGTCGAGTGATTGCTCCAGTAGTTGGTCGAGTAGTTGATCGAGTGATTGGTCGAGTAGTTGGTCTAGTAGTTGGTCGAGTAGTTGGTCGAGTAGTTGGACGAGTAGTTGGTCGAGTAGTTGGTCGAGTAGTTGGTCGAGTGATTGGTCGAGTAGTTGGTTGAGTAATTAGTCGAGAAGTTGGTCAAGTAGTTGGTCGAGTAGATGGTCGAGTAGTTGGTCGAGTAGTTGGTCGAGTGATTGGTCGAGTGATTGGTCTAGTAGTCGTTCGAGTGGTCGGTCGAGTAGTTGGTCGAGTAGTTGGTCGAGTAGTTGGTCGAGTAGTTGGTCGAGTAGTTGGTCGAGTGATTGGTCGAGTAGTTGGTCGAGTGATTGGTCGAGTAGTTGGTCGAGTAGTTGGTTGAGTAGTTGGTCGAGTAGTTGGTCGAGTAGTTGGTCGAGTGGTTGGGCGAGTAGACGGTCGAGTGGTCGGTCGAGTAGTTGTTCGAGTAGTTGGTCGAGTAGTTGGTCGAGTAGATGGTCGAGTAGTTGGTCGAGTGGTTGGTCGAGTAGTTGGTCGAGTAGTTGGTTGAGTAGTTGGTCGAGTGATTGGTCGAGTAGTCGTTCGAGTGGTCGGTCGAGTAGTTGGTCGAGTAGTTGTTTGTGTAGTTGGTCGAGTAGTTGGTCGAGTGATTGGTCGAGTAGTCGGTCGAGTGGTCGGTCGAGTAGTTGGTCGAGTAGTTGGTCGAGTAGTTGGTCGAGTAGATGGTCGAGTAGTTGGTGGAGTAGTTGGTCGAGTAGTTGGTCGAGTGATTGGTCGAGTAGTTGGTCGAGTAGTTGGTCGAGTAGTTGTTCGAGTGATTGGTCGAGTGGTCGGTCGAGTGGTCGGTCGAGTAGTTGGTCGAGTAGTTCGTCGAGTAGCTGGTCGAGTAGTTGGTCGAGTGATTGCTCCAGTAGTTGGTCGAGTAGTTGATCGAGTGATTGGTCGAGTATTTGGTCTAGTAGTTGGTCGAGTAGTTGGTCGAGTAGTTGGACGAGTAGTTGGTCGAGTAGTTGGTTGAGTAGTTGGTCGAGTAGTTGGTCGAGTGATTGGTCGAGTAGTTGGTTGAGTAAT